>SEYY01019191.1:255000-272500 GCA_009176605.1 Armadillidium nasatum | reverse complement strand
TGGTTTTCATTAACTTTTTATTTAGCGTATTCGATATATCAAAATCGAAAGCAACAATCTTCATATATATATATATATATATATATATATATATATATATATATATATATATATATATATATATATATATATATATATATATATATATATATATATATATATATATATATATATATATATATATATATATATATATATATATATATATATATATATATATATATATATATATATATATATATATATATATATATATATATATATATATATATATATATATATATATATATATATATATATATATATATATATATATATATATATATATATATATATATATATATATATATATATGAGCGTTTAATGTTGGCCTAGAATTTTGTTAATAAAAAGGAGAAGCACGAGGGCGAGAACGATACAACTTCGGTTGATGTCCTTTGTTCCATTACGATTGTCGTTCTCCTGGCAAGTACTTTTTGTTGGCGCATGTATATTTATAGCAAATATGACGGCAGAAGTAGTGCCTGTTGATGTAGAACAGCAATATGTGTCTTGAAGGATAACGCAAAACCAGGTGAAGTGTTGAGATGATTGCAAATACAGTTTGGGAAAGAGAGTGTTTCGGACAGGAGTTGAAATAATGGTGTCGGCAGTTTGGTGAAGGTTCAAACTTGGTGATTAATGAACAGCACAGAAACGTCGTCCAGACAGGTATCAAACTAGCGAATTTTGCATGAGTTGAACAATCTATTTTTGATAACCAGCGCATTATAGTGTATCTGAAATGCATATTAGTATTTGCAGTGTGGAAGTATCATTTACCAGCACCAACGTTTCCTTTAAGTATGTGTAAGGTAGAGGTCCCGATAACTGGCGTTGAGTAGAGGTGCACAGGCAGAATACTCTATATTCTGCTCCTATGACGGCATCGTACTAAGAGAGAGAAGTTTCTCATATGTTACCACGTGTGATGAAACATGTTTGTATCTTTTCATGTGTGAAAGTAAAAGATTCTCTTGGAGTGGCGGCATAAAGGCTCTTGTCAGCCTGAAAGGTTTGGCGATCCTTCTTCTGGGACATGCACTGCGTCTTTTGTGTTCATAATTTGGAGCAAGGGGTAGCAATTACTGCCCAATAGTATCTTAATATTATGCTTAAGGGTGTCGCACGAGCCGCCATTTGCCTGAGACCTAAAAAGTTGTCAGGACGTCATTCTCCATGGCAATGCACGGCCCCACGTGAACCACTTGACACTAACCTCTCTGACTGATATGCACTGGGAGGTGTTGCCGCATATCCCATATAATCCAAGTAGGACCTACGACGACATGTTCGTGATAGCTCAGGGGGAAGAAATACGTCAAGAAGTTGACCTTGTTTGGTGCTGGTATAGGCACATACCCCACCTTTAGAGCGGTAATAATAAAATAAGCTGTAGTTAGATATATTTAAAAAGTTAGAGAATGAATCGTTTTATCTGGTTCTCATAGAATAGCAAAAGGTTTGGATGAGAGTTAGTTGGTGTTCTTCAGATGCTAAATTAGAGTTTAAACCACGGACATTGGTAAAGTATACAGAAAAACCACGACTGTGAAAACCTGCCATTTTACAAAGACAGTCACTATTAAAATAAACAAACGGTCAAACGAACAGGCAAGCAAACGAACAAAGTACGACCGAAACTGAAATAATGCTTGTACTAAAAACTTAAATTTAAAGTTAGTTTTAACTTTTCATCAAAAATTGTATGACTGACACACCAACACTCGCAAACATACTCCACTCAAGTAACTTTTATATTTAGTTTTTTCATATATATATATATATATATATATATATATATATATATATATATAATATATATATATATATATATATATATATATATATATATATATATATTATATATATTATATATATATATATATATATATATATATATATATAAAAGCTGCTACCATCATTCACGAGCAACGGATAACCTATTTCAAGAGGTGTTATTATATAATATATAATAATTATATTGTAATATAATTTAACGTAATTTAGAGAGAGAGAGAGAGAGACCGTCTTTTGAAACGATGGAAGTTTCCACCACCTTTATTGGTCATACTCTTTGGATTGTTAGGTTTGGCCGGAACATTCCTCTTTAATTGTATTCACAGTTGTTCGTCCTTTTCGCTCCTCATTTACATAGGGCATCTCGACTAGACGCTGGAGTGTTCGGTAGACATGCTTATTGAGCATTGAGAGATTTACCAGCACACCCTGAAAAAATTTTTTCTTATAGTAAATTAAAAAAAAAAGATGTTTCGTAGATGCTTGGAGGATCAACATTTAAATAATCCTGCTGTTCACTCTAGTCTTCTTTTCGTCATCACTTGGTTGTTTGGGACCTACAATGTTGGGTTAGTTCTTAACCCGGTCAGATCTTATGCAAGGTTTATTTTTTTCATTAATTTTTGCAACAGTTTCCATCTATATTCTAATTTCCACTTTACCGAATATAACCACTGTCCCAAAATTACTCTTATTCTTAACTAAAACTACAGTGTCAGAGCTCTCCGCCAACAAAACTCTACTGTGTCACTGAATACTCTTAAATGTTATCCCTTCAGAATTTTTATACCGTATGATAGATTTTCTTGTCAATCTACGACTTTCACATTCTCCATTCTTCTTTCATGGAATTCATCATTTTGAGAGTGATTTCAGTTTTCACCATCGTCACTGGATTTTTCTCTTAATTCTAAAAAAAACAGCTCGTGAACTCGCTTATCATTTCTCCGCTCACAACGTTGAGCAGATGGCGCAGCTCCTCACAAAGCCTTTTCTTCACTTCCAATCCTCCTCCTCATCCTATTAAACTCTTTCCACTTCATAGGTCCTCCTTATCACTTCCAGTGTTCCGTTCAATTTTCTTCTTGTTAAGCATGAAAGACTTTCTTTTCTGGGGAATCATTTTTAAGACTTCGATTCTAACAGGTACAGTCGTCAACAGAAGTTCGTTCCTATTAGGCTGGAAATAAATATTTATATAAAATGGAGATCATTTCATAAAAGCTCTATTTTGAATAAAAAAAATAAAAACATTCAGCGGGGCTTAAATTGAACTGTGATTGGCTGAACCTGAAATGATCTCCATTTTATATAAACATTTATTTCCAGCTTAATAGGAACGAACTTCCTGTTGACGACTGTACATCTTTGCTTGTCATACTTCAATTTTTCTTAGAATGATTTCTGTTTCGGCGGAAGATCTTACTTGACTTGTACTAAATACTTAACCAAAGTCTTTTTCTACGGCATGGAGATTGTACATTTCATTTACTTTCCCTTCCACTAGAACTAATAAATGTTGGTTTGTTCTCTTGCTGCTTGCCACAGTGATATTGCAAACCGAGATTACCGTTTTCAAAGTCAAGAAACTCATTCTAATTACATATTTATCTCGGAATCGTTCATAATATGTTATATGTGACATTAAAAACTTTTCTCTGTGGAAAATGAAATGATCTTTCTGATTCTTCTCACGCTCTTTCTGGCGTTATAAAATTTTTGTATTTTACAAATGATTGTAAACAAGTTTTTCCTTCTAATACTTTCATTTAGGAAAATATAAAAAATATCTGGTAAAGTTACATTAATATACATCTAAGACCGTTGAAAGAGAATGTGGATTTCCACAAGATAGCATTCTTCTCTATATATATATATATATATATATATATATATATATATATATATATATATATATATATATATATATATATATATATATATATATATATATATATATATATATATATATATATATATATATATAATAAATGTTATAGACCCTTTAATCTTTTTATGGATGACCTCCACTGATGCAAAATTTCTGTTTTATGTAGTTAATGATGCACTTTGGTTTTCTGATCCAAATCTTGAGATTTCTGTTAAACATTTCAAGATGCTTTATATTAGCTAGTGAAATGTTAAGAGAGCTGTGGTTTACTTTTCAGTTAAGAAAATCAGTTGTCTCATCTTTAAAAGATGTTCTCTAAATAATCCCCCCTCATGGGTAACCTTACATAGGAAGGAATCAAATTATAGATTCACAATGATTCTTGTAGTTTGACCAAAGATTACCTTGAAATATAAATGTTAAATATATTGAAGGTAAAGCAGGAAAAATGATTTTTTTGAATAAATATTTGTTAAATAAGAATTTAACTTTAGAAATAAAAGAATTCAATTATATAATTTTATAAATCTCGTGCGTGTAGAAATGTACATGTATTTATAACTTGGAGCTCTTCATTGTACAAATGTACATTGAAGTTGTATAAAGGAAAATGAGTGGGCCAAAATATATACCATTAGTACGAGATAATCAATACATTATAATTTAAAAAGTTTTATTTTTTCTTAAATGACTTTTTTTTTTTCTTACGCTTTATGACTTATAGTAAAAAAAATTACTATTCGTCACTTTCATGTTACTCAAGAGGGTGATTTCGCTGGTTCTGTCTTTATATATAATGAATTTTCATCTCAAATGAAGCTCATGTAATAGTACTGTATTTGTGACATAGCTATATGCGGTATAGAGTTAACTTCTACATATAAATCTAAAAACTCACACCTAGATAGTATTTTCACAATTTCTCTCTCTTTTTTTTTCCTTTTTTTTTTTTTTTTTAATAAATTGGCAATAGATAAAGGTTTATTATATGACGTAAAATTTGGGTATTAGTTGCGAAATTGAGTGTCCGAGTTTAGGAATTGTGGAAATAACACAACACGATAACATTGCAAAAGAATTCTTGTTATATATCTGCTACTTTAAAGTATTCAAATACCGAATTTAATATATAATAATAAAGATTTGTTGTCAAGACATTTGAGTTCGGTATCGAGGTCTTTTGTCAGTTGTTAAGCCTCAGTCTCTGATTCAAGATTACTTACTCCAGTGTATGTGAACATGGTAAACGAGAACAAATTGCATTTGTTAAAATTAATTCTCTTTTGTTTAGGAAAACTTTAGGAATGTGAGAGTCGCCGTGACTCAGTGACATTAGGAGCAGTAGTTGAGATTTGTAGTTTTTACCGTTAAAGCTTCGTCCTGGATAATGGCAGGTGAATGCGAGAGGCCAATGTTTAGTAAGAATATTTTGTTTCGTTGCTAGGAAAAGTGCTACGGAAACATTTGAAATGTTTAATGCAACTTTGGAGGACCGTGCATTCACTCGTTCGAATGTTTTCAGATGATATGAACGTTTCCGTGATGAGCAAGAAGATTGAAACAACCCTGGGAGTGGGCTGACTACCAAATATCGCAGTAATAAAAATGTCAAGGAGGTGTCAATTGTAGCATGAACACTGTTACCTTACACTGTGAAAAATTAATAATAGGAGATGAAAATCAACGAGTACGCAGTTAGGAATTTTGTAGTGTAAAATTTGCTTAAACGGAAGTTGTGTTCGCGCTTTGTTCAACACTCTGACACGCTTGTTCTACACTCAAACTCCAGAGCCAGAGCAGAAAAACCAAAGAATTGCAAATTGCAGACATGTAATTCCCACAGCAGCAATTATCCTGACTTTTGTAAGAAAGTTGTAACTGGTGATGAAAGCTGGTGTTTTGCCAACGATTTCAGCATTAAACGTCAATCTGCTAGCCACATGGACCAGATAGACTTCTCCAAAGCCAACAAAAGTGCGTGTTTTGAAGTTTTGTGTGAATACCATATTGGTGATTTTCTTGAATTGGGAGGATGTATTGTGCAAAGAATGCAGTTTACCACAAAAGTGTATTGGAGAAGATACTGCAAGGAATTCTTTGTTAGGGGGCCATGTGTGAATCTGGTGATGGGTTTCTTTTGTACGACAACAACATGATCGAGAAGACGATTTTGAAAATAAAAAAGCTGCGCTTGACCACCCTCCATATTGACCCAACTTTTAGCCCCTACTGATTATTTTTTGTTGTGAAATTTGAAAACACAGCTAAAGGGACATGTGTTTGACTCGATTTCAGACATCCACAGATCCGTGACGAGTGCATTGAACATCATTTCTAAAGAAGACTTTTACGGACGGAGGCATTCAAACGTTGCATGACCGTGAAATTCGGTTTATACAGTTAAAAGGGAATGGAATATATGTCGAATAATAAGCAACGTAAATCTTATCTCCATTACAGTACGATTTTTTTTTTTTAACTTAATTCATCTAAAATTAAGAAGACTCACTATATATATATATATATAATATATATATATATATATATATATATATATATATATATATATATATATATATATATATATATATATATATATATATATATATATATATATATATATATATATATATATATATATATATATATATAATATATATATATATATATATATATATATATATATATATATATTATATATTATATATATATATATATATATATATATATATATAATATATATTCGTTTATTACTCTGTACTTTTTGAGATTGAAACTTTTTTAATTTATCATTACGTTATTAAGAAAATAATAATAATTAATAATAATAATAATAATTAATAAAAATAATAATATTATTATTATTATTATTATTATTATTATTATTATAATTTAGTAGTAGCAGTAGTAGGTGAATGAAGAGAATTTTAATTTAATTTTGACTGTTATTAAACGTATCTTTTTATAGATATGAGATATTTTATTTGTTTAAGAAATTCCTTTCGTTAATTTTTGCATTATAACCATGGAGATTTTTTATTATTATTATTATTTATTATTATTATTATTATTATTATTATTATTATTTTAATTTTTTTTTGTGTATTAATACGTATAAAGTTTGTGATTTTTGTTTTTATGAACTGTAACTGAAAAAATATTATTATTATTATTATTATTATTATTATTATTATTATTATTATTATTATTATTATTATTATTATTATTATTATTATTATTATTATTATTATTAATAATGTAAAGTTGTTGCGATTAATGTGTTGGAAAAGTTTTAACAAAACAAACATAAAGGCAAAGTGAGCAATTTACTTCTTGGTATTATACAGTGCGAACTATGGCCAAGTGCCATCGCTCCTTTTTTCTTAAGTTTATGCACATTTCGTTGTATATATAATATATATAATTATATATATAATTATATATATTATATATATATATATATATATATATATATATATATATATATATATTATATATATATATTTATATATATATATATATATATATATATATATATATATATATATTAGGGATGGAGTGAAGTATCGGAATATTTTTTGTTATCGGTATCGAGCTCTCAGGTATCGGTATCGGCAAAAAATGACCGGTATATGGGAGTGGTCCTTCTGTGTGTGCCGAGCGCATTACTGAAGTGATTCTTCCTGGCATGGAGGCGTACCTTCCATATTTCCCTTTTCTAAGCCTAACGAACCTTTGTTTATCTTTGCTTGTTCTAGTGCTATACTCCGCAGAGATGCTGCCTTTAGTGATTGTCATCTTCAAACTCCAGAAACTCATTCAACTTATATTTCATCCCGGAAATCGTGTAAAATCTATCCTCTGCAACACCAAAAACCCTTTTCTTCGTTGAAAATCCAAAAATCTTTCTGGTTCTTCACGTCCTTACTGGCATTTTGCAAAAAATGTCAACTCTTCCCCTTTCCCTCCTCTAGTATCTTTCGACGACACAAATGCCGTTTTTGCATTCTAATAAATCTGAACTCTTTGCTCACACTTTTGCCTCTAATTCAGCCTTAGACGATTTCGTAGCTATTCCTCCCACTTCAACTCCTTCCAACTCATTTATGCCTACAATTGTAATTTCTACTAAAGATTTCATTTCTGCTCTCTCAGAACTTAACACTAACACTACGGTCCTGATGGTATCTCTTCTGTGGTTCTCAAAACTTGAGCTTCCTAGCTTAAACCCTGACTTGGTAAACTAGTTCGTCTCTGTCTTTTTACTTCAACCTTCCCTTCTTGCTGGAAACTTGCGCTCATTCAGCCTGTGCCGAAGAAGGGGGACTCCTTTCAACCCTCCAACTACCGTCCCATTTCTTTAACCTCCGTTCTTTTTAAAGTTTTCGAATCTATCCTTAACAGGTAGATTTGTAAACATCTCAATTCTTCAAATCTTATCTCTGATAGCCAATATGACTTTGGTAAGAAATGCTCTATTGGTGATCTTCTTTCCCTTCTCTTTGACTCTATGTCTTCCGCTCTACGACATTTCGGTGAATCATTTGCTATCTCGCTGGACATTTCGAAAGCCATCAATAGAGTCTGGCAAAAAGCTTCGATTTCTAAACTTCCCTCTTTCGGAATCTATCCTTTTCTCTGTGGTTTTCTCTCTGATTTTCCCTCTTTCGGAATCTATCCTTTTCTCTGTGGTTTTCTCTCTGATTTTGAGTGAGTGAGTATGATTGAAAGAGGTTTGTATTTGGGGGGAAGTATTCACAAGGGAATGAGGAAATACGCTAGAAAATCACCAACAGGATGAAGATATACGGAAGAGTAGTGAGGGCACTGTACTCAATCTTAGCCGACAGAAAAATGGATATAGGAGTTAAGAAAGTAATTTTTGAAAGTACCCTGACCCCAATTTTGTTACATAGAGCGGAAACTTGGAGTACGACAAGAAGAAAAGAAGACAGAATTCAAGAAAGGCCAGGATAAGAAAAAAAGAATTAGAGAAAGTATAGAGGTTGGACCAATTAGTCAAAATATAGATGCCACAAGACAGATGGATGGAACACGTGTAGAGGATGCCGGAGGGGAGAGTGGACGCCAAGAGGAAGAAGACCGAGTGGGAGACCCAGGAAGAGATGGATGGAGTCAGTTGGGGATTCATTGATACGACATCAGCTGCGTACGGTGGAACAGTAGGCAGTTGGAATTATTCACGACAGATCTAGATGGAGACTAGTGCTGGACAGCGCTGATGTACCCCAAAACTCATATTGGGATCGAATATATATATATATATATATATATATATATATATATATATATATATATATATATATATATATATATATATATATATATATATATATATATATATATATATATATTATATATATATATATATATATATATATAATGTTTAGAATTCTTATCGGTATCGGAATATTTTTAGGTATCGGTCAAGTTGAAAAGTTTTGGTATCGCTATCGGTAAAAAAATTTGGTATCGCTCCATCCCTATATATATATATATATATATATATATATATATATATATATATATATATATATATATATATATATATATATATATATATATATATATATATATATATATATATATATATATATATATATATATATATATATTATTAATTACTAAGAATTTTTTTTTATTAGTTCTGGTGACGCCTTTCACAAAAAAAGATTTTAATTAAAGCGTGACAGGAAGCGGCTTTACTATTTATTTATTTTTATGTTCTGTACATATGTACAAAACATAAAATGTGCAGCAAATTAAAGCAAGACGTTCAAGTAGGTTTCTGTTCCCTTTCTCCCCCTCCCCCCCCCTATTATTATTTTTTTATTATTATATATTATAATAAAAATAAAAAAAAAATAAAAAAATATAATATATAATTATATTATTCATTATTATCTATTTATATTTATATCTATATTTCTATATATATATACCTATATATAATATATATATATATATATATATATATATATATATATATATATATATATATATATATATATATATATATATATATATATATATATATATATATATATATATATATATATATAATAAATAATTATTAATAGTAGTAATAATAACGAATAATAATACAACAATAAATGCCATAAATATCAATAATATTAGTAATAGCAATAATAATGCTAATAATAATAACAACAATGGTAGTAATAATAGTAATGATACGTGATCATGAAGATCAATATAATATAATAATAATAATAATCATAAAAATTATTAATTGATCATATAATAGAGTAACAATAATAAAAATAAAAATAAGGAATAATAATAATTAATAATAATAAATAATATTGATAATAGTTATAAGAATAATAAAATAAAAATAAAATTAATAAAAATAAAAATAAAAATAAAATAGTAACAGCATAAGTAAAATAAAAATATTGTTTGCCATAACATCCATCTATCATAATCTGCAGATGTCCTGAAGATGACCATTGTAATGGGTCGAAACGTCGTGTTTATTTATCAATAAAGTTGTTAATGTATGGGCCGTTCTCTCAACTCTTTCAATTATATTATATATATATATATATATATATATATATATATATATATATATATATATATATATATATATATATATAATATATATATATATATATATATATATATATATATATATATATATATATATATATATATATATATATATATATATATATATTATATTAGTTAATTGTTTACTTTATTTAGTTTATGAGATTAGTGAGGAATGAGGATGGAGTAATGTTTTGAATGTTAATCGAATTAGAATATTAAATGTAAATTTTCTGTTGCCTCAGTGTTTGCATTCTTTCATTTCGTCTTTGGACTTTACGAATGAAAAGTAAAACTGATAAATGGAAACGAACCTTGTGTTTAATAATGAATACGTAAAACGATCCGATGGTTTCGTATTTCGAAATTTGAAATCGTACTTCATAGTGGACGCGTTTTGATAATCGCGTGCGCTTGCTCTTTTACACACACCAACTTTCGCACCATTGAAGTATGTGCTTTTCCTTTTATTTTTTATTTTTTTATTTTTTTTTGTCATTATTGTTATTATTATTTATTATTTAAAAAAAAAATTAGATGAATTTCAATAAAATCCTTGATAGTTGCTGTTTGTAGTATTATTGCATAGTCCTTCGTCCCTGATGTATCGAGTACAGTTTCTTATTAAAAATATTACTGCATCGGTGAATAAAACTGAAAATTTTTTTTTATTTGCAACGGATTGGCGTCTAGTGTGAAGTCGAAATAATAACCAGTTTCTCTCTCTCTCTCTCTCTCTCTCTCTCTCTCTCTCTCTCTCTCTCTCTCTCTCTCTCTCTCTCTCTCTCTCTCTCTCTCTCTCTCTCTCTCTCTCTCTCTCTCTCTCTCTCTCTCTCTCTCTCTCTCTCTCTCTCTCTCTCTCTCTCTCTCTCTCTCTCTCTCTCTCTCTCTCTCTCTCTCTCTCTCTCTCTCTCTCTATCTCACTACAAGATATAAATAATATTATATATATATATATATATATATATATATATATAATATATATATATATATATATATATATATATATATATATATATATATATATATATATATATATATATATATATATATATATATATATATATATATATATATATATATATATATATATATATATATATATATTATATATATATATATATATATATATATATATATATATATATATATATATATATATATATATATATATATATATATATATATATATATATATATATTATATATATATATATATATATATATATATATATATATATATATATATATATATAATATATATATATATATATATATATATATATATATATATATATATATAATATATATATATATATATATATATATATATATATATATATATATATATATATATATATATATATATATATAATATATATATATATATATATATATATATATATATATATATATATATATATATATATATATATATATATATATATATATATATATATATAATATATATATATATATATATATATATATATATATATATATATATATATATATATATATATATATATATATATATATATATATATATATATATATATATATATATATATATATATATATATATATATATATATATATATATATATATATATATATATATATATATATATATATATATATATATATATATATATATATATATATATATATTATATTATATATATTTACTCATCACCACCGCCCATGCGTGGAACCCTATTCAAAGAGGGGGTGTTAAAGCAATATAAATGATAAAAGAACCCACAAGTTCCACCTAACTCAAATTTCTCGTAGGTGAGCACAGACGTGAACTTTAAAATAATTGAGATTAAATACAGCAGGAAGCACAGAAGATGGGAGAGAATTCTACAAATCATAGGTGGCTGGAAAGGAGGTGGCACCACAGCGGACAAGCCTTTAGTTGCTTATGTCTACACAAAATTTATGTGCAGACAATGCACTCATTTTGCTACGAGGACGCCGTAAACGTTTAGATATGCGAGTGCATAGTTCCCTTGAGCATTTGTCGCTGTAGTACCTATAGAAAAGAGACAGGGCACCAACGTCACGTCGCATAGATAAATGATCAAGTGGATTTGTAAGAGCGGAACAGTTTGTCTTTTTTGCTTTTGACTCAACCCTATCTAGAAGACGGGTGAAACCTGAGCCACCCCAAATATGAGAGCAGTACACCATACAAGGGCGGATGAGGCCCTTGTTTAATTGAAGTAACTGCGAAGAAGGAAAAAAAATCTCGCAGCCTAAACAGAACTTCCAGCTTCTTTGAGGCCACCCTAGCAACCATCGTGATGTGAGGTTTGCAAAAAAAATTTTTGTTTATTTAATGGACAAGAAAATTTATATTGTCAACAGGTGAGACGGGAGAACCATCGAAAGGAAATAGTAAAGTTAGTTAAGTTTTTTGAGAGGGAAATTTCTAGAAGTTGAGTTTTTAAAGAGTTGAATTTCACAAGGCTGAAACGACCCCACTTGCAAATTCTATCCAGGTCTGCAAAAATGGAATTGGAAAGATGAAGACGAGATGCAAACCTAGATACAAAAGAGGGACCAAATTTGAAATGAGTAGAAGTATGGATATTCAAGTCATCGGCATATGAATGGATAAGGTTAGATGAGCAATTGAAATCATTTATGAAAAGTAGGAATAGACTAGGAGACAAGACAGAACCCTGAGGAACACCACTATTGACAGGGAAGGAAGAAATCGCCTCATCAACAACAGCCGAAATGGAAAGATTAGAATCAAAGCTAGACATAAGTAAGCAAAGAGGAGGAGGAATCCCAAAGGAGGGAAGATTGGAGAGCAGTGACGCATGCCACACACGATCAAATGCCTTAGATATGTCAAGCGCCATCACTAAGGGCAGAAGAACATAGATCTGTAAGATAGGAAAGTATATCACCAGTAGACTTCGAGCGCCGAAAGGCATACTGATGATCAGAAAGATGAGAATGAGATTCCAGATGATCTAAGAAATGAAAGTTGAGAAGGGTTTCAAAGATCTTAGACAGAATACGAGTGAGAGCTACAGGGCGATAGCTAGAAGGATTAGAGCGGCAACCTTTTTTCGTAATAGGTTGGACTAATACGCTCTTCCAACACTGAAGAAAAGTACTAGTTTTGAGAGCAAGAGAGAGAAAAGCTGAACGAGGGATGGAGCTAGCTCAGAGGCACACTCCCTTTAAACTCGGGGAAGAATACCATCCGGGCCGCTTACCTTCCTAACGTTCATAGATTTCAGAAGCCCATGTAATCAATATTAATGTAATCAATAATAATGAAATTACATTTAAAGGCATGGGACATCTGAGAGAAGAAGGAGTAGGAGGAGGATTGCCGGAGTCGTCCAGGGTGGAATTAGAAGAGAATAGGAGGCCGAAGAGATTAGCCTTTTCTGTTGGAGTGTTAGCAGCTGAACCATCAGAGCGAATAAGAGGATGAAAGGAGGATTTACAGAAGTTGTTAGAGATGGTTTTTGGCAAGAGGCCGGAAAGATTTATCAGTAGGAGAATTTAGGAGCTCGGCACACCTTCTTTTAGTGAAAGCCCTGTTCGCTCGTCTATGAATATCCCTGCAACGATTCCAAGCTGAATGAAAACTAGCAAGAGTGATGGGAGGAGAATTTTTCCACTCTCGATACGCGATGTCTTTAGCCTGAATGGCACAAGAGCAAGCGCGATTGAACCATGGATTTTGGATATATATATATATATATATATATATATATCATATATATATATATATATATATATATATATATATATATATATATATATATATATATATATATATATATATATAAGCGGAGTGATTTGCATTGCAAATCAAAATCCCGTTCTGGCTTAGGTAGCCAGATTTTTCCTGCCGAAAGCGATCCCTATACTACTTATATATATATATATATATATATTTCGAATAAATAGGCTAGAATAAAGGCTAGAGGTCTGCTGAATCCCTTGAAAGTTTAGAAACCAAAAAGGAATCGTAAATAATAAGACAGCCTGCTTCTATACACAGCATTTGAAAATGTGTATTTTATAAAGAAATTGGGATGATAGATACAGGGAGTGTGTTCAAGATTTTACCAGTTAAGTATATGTAAAATTTAGTAGATCAGTTAAGACTAGGGTCAGAAAATTGGACAGAAAAAGATGAGTTTCTGTTGAAAACTGTCCTGTGAATCCTCATGACAGGAAGTATGTGACTGGAGAGTTTAGAGGCAAAGCATCCCTTTGAATTACGATAGTATAAAAAAAAAAATGACGGAACAATCGACTGGTAGAAAGAGATTGGAGAAAGTTAGTGAGAGCGAAGCGGTTGATAAAACGAAATGCCGTAGACTATATTATTTGAAGGCATACTCCATGCAGGGATAAACATCATCTCTGTAAAGAGCAAGGAACTGGGATTGTGTGAAGAAATTTTGAAGGTGCCTCGGCATTCCCAACTTATTAGAAGTTTCTTTTGTAAATTCAAAGAAAATGTTCCAAGTAAGATCACGAGAAAAAAAAGGAGACCAAATACAAGGTGATGCAATAATTGTGTGGAAGTTTGACAAGTGGAAAGATAAAGAAACTGAGTTTTTGAGGCATTGAAAATTACCTTGATTTTTCTGCTTTGATAAGAAATTAGAGAAATAGATTAGTTACTTCAGGCCCACAGTCCTAACATGTGTTAGTTCCAGTTGGTTGGGACATCTTTCAAAATGAATGGAATAATGAGAGGTGTAATCGTCAGTATTTGAGTGGACAGATGACAAAATAATGGAGAGAAGGCAATTAATGTGAAAAGTAGAAAATAAGTTGGATAATAGAAGAGAACCGGGGATCAAAAAGAATGCACGTTTGATGATCGCTCACATTTGGCAAGAAGAAAAAATATTAAGCTGATAGGTGTTGACGAAATAGTTTACCAAAGCAAGACGCAGGCCCACACTTACAAGTTTTAAGAACCATAGGTGGGATGCCTTCTAATTATTAAGCACAGAGAGATTAGATATCACACTTGTACAAAAAATTAAAATATTAGGATAAAAGAATTGGAGGGAGGTGGAGAATCATTAATTGCTTGGGATTAGAAGCAAATGTGTGAGCGATGTATTCTGCTTTAGCAAAAGGTAAAACAGCTTTGATGACATCGGAAGAAACGGAGAATTAAATGGGAAGAAGCAAAGTTATAGTTAACATCTTTTTTTTTGTAGAATGTCAGAAAGTGCGTGAGGAAGAGAGACCCTTAAGATTATAGTATTTTCTTCTGAGAAAAAGTTCTTTGTGTTTAGTTCAATGTAGCGCATTTCTGGGATGAAATAAAAGGAACGAGATCTTTGGAGCTTGAAGAGGACGGAAACTTCCTTGAGGCGAATACCAAGAAAAAAAGAATTAAACGAAAGCTTAGGAGTTTAAGTTAAATGAAAAGAGAAATGAATGTATTCCTTCAAGTCAGAGAAAATGACCTCGATTATGCCCTCAGCACCCTCAAAGGGACTCCTCCCACTAAAGCGATAATAATTCCAAGGGAATCAAAGAAATGCAAGTTCAACTCACTCAGATGTTATCCATTCCCAATGGGGGATACTTTCATTGCTTTGCACCGCGCTTTATTATATATATATATATATATATATATATATATATATATATATATATATATATATATATATATATATATATATATATATATATATATATATATATATATATATATATATATATATATATATATATATATATATAATTTTTTTTTTAACAGAACGCCACCGCTCACGGGCAGAGCCCTTTTCAAGGAGGGGGCACGCACACATTGATAAGATTCACTTAAACATACACACCTAACGCACAGCCCTCAGTTGGGCGCAGACGGAAGCCTTGGAGTGGAAGATTAAATACAGGAGGAAAATAGATGAAGGTAGAGAGTTCCACAGAATAGAGGTGGCTGGAAAGAAAGAGGTACCACAACGGGCTAGCCTGGGATTTCCTACGTCCACTCAAAATTGGTGAGAAAGCAGGGCACCCCTTGTGCAACGAGGACGACGCAATGGTGGAGGAATGCGAGAGGCCAATTCCCTCGAGCACCTGCCATTATAGTACCTGTAGAAAAGAGATAGCGCGCCAACGTCACGTCGCAGAGACAGAGGGTCGAGAGAGTTTGAAAGTAGGGGACAGTTAATTAATCTTTTAGCTTTTGACTCAACTCTATCCAGAAGAGAGGAAGGAGCCGGAGCCCCCCAAATGTGAGAACAGTACTCCATACAAGGGCGAATAAGACCCTTATATATTTGGAGTAACTGTTCAGAAGAAAAAAATTCTCGCAATCTGAACAGAACTCCCAGCTTCTTAGAGGCCGCTTTAGCAACCATTGTGATATGTGGTTTCCAAGATAGTTTGTTGTTTATGTTTAGACCAAGAATGTTAATGTTATTTACAGGTGAGACGGGAGAGCCATCGAAGAAGATAGGAAAGTTAGTAGGTGTTTTTGAGAGGGAGATGTAAAGTAGTTTAGTTTTTAAAGAGTTGAATTTCACAAGGTTGCTATGACCCCACCGGGAAATCCCATCCAGATCGGCAAGAATAGAATCGGAAAGTTGAAGACGAGAAACAACTCCAGAAGCAAAAGAGGGAGCAGATTTGAAATGATTAGAAGAATGTAGAGTTGAATCATCAGCATAAGAGTGAACAGAGTTAGAAGTGCAGTTGAGAAGATCGTTAATGAAAAGTAAGAATACGGTTGGAGATAAAACAGAACCCTGAGGAGCACCACAGTTGACAGAAAAGGAGGAAGAGGTCGTTCCATCTACAAGGGCCGAAATGGAATGATCTGAGAGAAAACTAGACAATAGTAAGCAAAGAGAAGGAGGAAACCCAAAGGAGGGGAGCCTGGAGAGCAGTAACGCATGCCACACCCGATCAAAAGCCTTGGATATGTCAAGCGCCACCACACAAGACTCCCCGAAGTCCCTAAGGGCAGAAGACCATAGATCAGTAAGATAGGAAAGTATGTCACCAGTTGACCTCGAGCGTCGAAAGCCATACTGGTGATCAGAAATATGAGAATGAGACTGCAGATGATCCAGGAAATGAGAGTTGAGAAGAGTTTCAAAAATTTTAGATAGAACACAAGTGAGAGATATAGGTCGATAGTTAGAAGGATCAGAG
>SEYY01019191.1:242500-245000 GCA_009176605.1 Armadillidium nasatum | reverse complement strand
ATGTTTTCCTTATCGGATTCGTCATTGTTGTGTGATTTTTAAAATCGAACTTAAATTCCCATTCGGACCTTCTTTTATTTTTGACATTCACATCATTTTCTTTATTGTACACTCAAATTCGTTTTATAATTTCTTATCAAATTTATGTAGTCCGAATTTTTCTTTCTTTCTTACACATAAGCATGTAAGTTGTGCGCGTAAAATTATATATATATATATATATATATAATATATATATATATATATATATATATATATATATATATATATATATATATATATATATATATATATATATATATATATATATATATATATATATATATATATATATATATAATGTAGAAAAAGAGGTAAAAAATTTTAAGATTAAAATTCTATGGCACAAATTAAAAGAGAAGTAAATGATTGTTAAAGAAAAAGAATCTTAAAAGATAAAATACATAAAAATTTTGTGTAAGAAACTATTTTTATTAATTATAAATTAGTAAAATTAGTAATAAAGAATAATTAATTAAATTTAAGACCGTGAAATGACCTTTGGTCATAAATTAATTTTATTTCGGGTTATATTTTCTCTCTCTATTTTGATTGCACTCACCCCTACTTCTCCCCCTTCTCCCCTTCTCCCCTTCTCCCCCTTCTCTCCCTTCTCTCCCTTCTTCTCTCCTCTATAAACTTAAAGCAAAACGAATTCTCCTTCTTCGCCTCCATTGCAATCAAGGTTATATTAATACGCTAATTAAAGGGAAACCTCTACTTCACACAGACAAAGATTTTCTTCTTTTTTTTTCTTTCTGTAAGTGAGGAAAGGACACAATTTTAAGGTTATTTTTTTGTATTTTAATTATTTATTTATTATTTTTTTTTGTAAGAAATGTGCTTTTTTTTGTCAGATATTTGTGGTTATTAGATTAAACTTATTATTAATAGTTAAATTTATTGAAAAAATAAAATTAGTTTATAATTTGACATTAAAGATCCACTTTCTCGATCTGACGCATTCAAGTGTGAAGGACTTTGTCTTTGTGCTATAGGCCCTATATATATATATATATATATATATATATATATATATATATATATATATATATATATATATATATATATATATATATATATATATATATATATATATATATATATATATATATATATTGGAAACTGGAGTTGAGGAAGAAATAGAATAATTTTAAATTAAAGTTAGTATGAGGGACGGAACACAGGTCAATTGATTTCATCATTTCTAATCGTTTTTCTTACAAATGGTTTCATGCTTTCTGTGTCCGGCAATGCACTTAATACTATTTCTTTCTTTCTTTTTTATTATAAATAAATTAAAAAAAAAAAAAAAAAAAATAAACTTATATATATATATATATATATATATATATATATATATATATATATATATATATATATATATATATATATATATATATATATATATTATATATATATATATATATATGATAAATAAATAAACTGCACCGTTATAATTAATTAACCGCGTTTTTTATTCCTAGTACTTTTTCAGATGCTTTAATAATAATTTTTGTTTATAAGATGAATTTCTAGCTAATAATAATAATAATAATAATAATAATAATAATAATAATAATAATAATAATAATAATAATAATAATAATAATAATAATAATAATAATAATAGTCACAACATTGTGTTAAATATGTAAGAGATGGGAGATTAAAGAGACAAGGTGAACATATGTTCGCATCCGTTAGTGTGTGTGTATGTGTGTGTGTGTGTGTATTTTGTGTGGAAGAGTGTTATTGACGGCATTTGAAAGAAATTACCTTCATTATTGAATTAACTTCAATTAACATTCGGTCGATGATTAAAAATACTTTTTATTTATCCCATTCTTATCACTAAATAATAGTTTTGGATAATAATAATAATAATAATAATAATTCAATATGAAATGTTTAGTTCAAATTAAAAATTACTTTTATAGAGACAGTAATGTAAAACTCAATGAGGCAAAAATTTTCAAGAATAATAATTTTCATAAATAATGCATAATATGTCTGAATTGTAGAGAAGGCTGAAGAAGTAATAGTAGTAACTACGTAATTATTTCCAGTTCCTGAAGAGGGACTCGTATATGAAACAGTTATTTAATACAAGCTCCAATGATAATAATAATAATAATAATAATAATAATAATAATTATTTTATTCATAAATTTGTGTGTATATTTTTTAACTAAGAAATTAGCTTGTAAATAAACTGATTAAATCTGCTCTTGTTCTTAACTGATGAATAAATAGCGTGTGTTCTTCTCACAATATAGAGACGTTCTCTCCCTCATAAAAGAAGAATGTTCCTCCTTAGCGAGAGGAGTTCTTTTTCTGATAATTTGAAGGCTTAATTGAAGTAAAAAAAAAAAAAAAGCTACAAATTTTCGTATCCTTCCAATGTTATTCTCAATCCTTCTGAAGTTTCTTATTCATCATTAAATAAAGTTTATTCATT
>SEYY01019191.1:235000-237500 GCA_009176605.1 Armadillidium nasatum | reverse complement strand
GGAAACTTCTTAAAGCTTACTCTTTTTCCTTCTTTTTTAACGAATATTTACCCTCGAATTGTATCGAAATTTAAGATTGATTTAATTAAACATAATGAAAGATTGGAGAAGTGCCTTCTCGGTTAACAGGAAAGATTTATGTTGTTTGGAAGGAAACTCTATCTGATAGAGATTTTCTGTAAAGAAAAGCGAAGGAAAATCTTGTGGAGAGGAAGTCCATAATATAAAGATTCTCAAGCAAAAGAGTGACATTTTAGCTAGGTTTATCCACGAAAAATAAAAGAATATCTTTCACTTAAATATATAGTAAACATCTGAAATGGTGGAGGGGGGAAACTTTCGAAGCAAATAAAAATTCAATTTTGGTTTGATTTATGTAAAATCTTGTTTGAATAGTAGATGTTTTCCCCATATTATAATATATATATATATATATATATATATATATATATATATATATATATATATATATATATATATATATATATATATATATATATATATATATATCTATATATATATATTATATATATATATATATATATATGAGGGAAAGTCAAAAAGTTCTCAGACAAAACGTAATACAAATTCTATTACGTTTGTCTAAGAATTGTCTGACTACTCTTCGAAATATATATATATATATATATATATTATATATATATATATATATATATATATATATATATATATATATATATATATATATATATATATATATATATATATTATATATATATATATATATATATATATATATATATATATATATATATATATATATATATATTGATGGAATATTATACTTGACATTGAATGCTAATGTAGAAACTGTCATAATTAAGTTGTTGGATTATTATAGCTGGTGAAGAGCTATTCTTCTGATTCCTGTTACTTAATTAGTTTTATAAATTGATCATGTTCTTTTAAGATGCACAAAAATTTTTATTATTTTTTTAAAAAATTATTTAAGGCATCATCATAAAGAATTTGCATCTAACGGACGAGTTGTAGTTCAATTGCCAATTTATTTTCCCCTTTTACTACGAATAAGTTCAAAATTTTGTATTTTTTTTTCAAATTTCAAATTTCCACAGTCACCTACTATGAAGACTCGAAATTTGATTATTATTCTTTTGTCTTTGAAATTCTTGAGCAGCAAATGCACGAAAGACAACGCTAATCGGCTGTTGTAAAAAAAAAAAAAAAAAATGAAATATTTTTTGAGTCTTTTTACATTTCTCTATTCTTTTTCTTATCTCACTTTTCGCTCTTTGTTTGTGTATTCCTCATCTAAGCTTTTTTTAAAAAATTATAAATTTTTATTTATTTTATTTATTTATTTATTTATTATTATTATTATTATTATTATTATTATTATTATTATTATTATTATTATTATTATTATTATTATTATTATTATTATTATTATTATTATTATTATTATTATTATTATTATTATTATTAGTTATAATTAAAAAGTTTTAAAAAAATGCGGAAGAGACTGATCAGTTATAATTTTTTCACATACCTAACTTTATATATATATATATATATATATATATATATATATATATATATATATATATATATATATAATATATATATATATATATATATATATATATATATATATATATATATATATATATATATATATATATATATATATATATATATATATATATATATATATTAACATTGTCCTAATTTTTCTGATTCATGGAATCATTCATAGAATTCATTTTGAATTTATGTTTCCCTTCAAAATCAGAATCCTTCTTATACATATTATTTGCCTTCGGCTTTCATAACTTTATATATTTTCTCTTTTGAAGTAAATCTCAACCTTTACTCACTCACTTTTTCACTTTTTTTCACTCTACTGAGCAAGGCAATGAAATTATTATTATTATTATTATTATTATTATTATTATTATTATTATTATTATTATTATTATTAAAATTTTTGTTTATTTTCCATTCAATGGAAGTAGGTAAAGATATTATTTTTGAAATAGTATTCACATTGAAATCCATTTCACATTAGAATATTATTTTTAAATTAATATTTATTAAAATATTAATATCGTTGGTAATGAATTTATTATTTTCAAAACATGTTTGTTTAATTTATTTATTAAAATATTAAACATCATTTAAATGTGTGAATTGTTTGACTTAGTCTTTTGCTTGTTTGTTATGTTTGTCTGTTTGTCAGGCCTTTTAAATTGACAGGGTTTTTCGAGTTCCCCCCCCCCTCTCTCTCTCTCCCGTCCTCCCACTGAGAGAATAATTTGTTAACAAGAATTCACAAATTTAATCATATTATGATGTAGATGGTAAAGGAAAAAAAACTTCCCAAAATTCTGTTTTTTTTTTATTTTATTTTATTTTAAATAAGCATTTTTTATTCTCGTCACTTCCACTTAAAGCATTTTCATCATCTATTCGTTGGTTCATGTCTTTCTTTCTCATTTTTAATTTTTTCTTATTTTCT
>SEYY01019191.1:227500-230000 GCA_009176605.1 Armadillidium nasatum | reverse complement strand
TGGCCTTCCTCGAAGGGTTCCAACTGACAGGACTTGTCCTACCTGGGGGTTGGTGATTATTATTATATATATATATATATATATATATATATATATATATATATATATATATATATATATATATATATATATATATATATATATATATATATATATATATATATATTTATACACACCACCATATCCCGCATGCTGCAGGGTGGTGTCAACTGCAGGAAAAAAAATTCCTGCAGTTGTACTTGGGAATAGGGAAAAACTGGTTAGAGGGTTCCCAGCCTCTAGAACAGAGCGAAGAGCTATTCTTCATAATACATATATACACATTCATACACATATACATATACATGCATATATGCATATAAATACATATACACATACATGCACATACACGCATACATACATGTATTATTTTGTTGTTTGCACAACACCACAGACCACAGATGTTACATCAGTTCAAATATACATAAATACACTACAATATAAATGTACATCAGTATGAAAATACATGAATATAAACTATTATCACCACAACTATCACTACCATCACTATTACTACCAACCTCATCATTACTATCATCACCATCGCCAATATTATCATTATTAATCGTATTGCCTGAAATTTCCTCATACCAGCAAGATGGTGATAGCCCTAAGTTATATTTTCTTGCAATTTGTGAAGCCTCTGATGGGAAGAGAAACTGTTGAAAATGATGAATTTTCAGAGCCCCACACATGCAGATGGAAGAATAAAGCCCACATCTTCGGACAAAGTTATTAAGATCTTAAATATTCTTCTCTGTCAAAGTTGAAGAAGCAAATTTTCATGATCGTCAAACTTATGGAACTTTACAAATTTTGAAAAAGATGAAAAAGAACATAACCCTAATAATATGTCACTTCACACAATCTGACTGTAAATGTAATTATTTCTTTGCAATTTTCATTTATTAAAATCTTAAAAATACTTTTTTTTTTTTTTTAGTTTTTTATATTTTGAAATGTTTATTTACAGCTTCACTTAACAATATCTAAAGTGAACTTCTTGAAACCGCGCACTAGTCACTATGAGTAATTTCCCGAACTGTTCTTTTTAATTTGTCACAAACTTCTCTGCTCCGTCAAATGTGCTGACTGCAAATGGAAAGGAAGTCCTTAAGAATTTTAAACTTTTTTTTTTTCACACTCAAAATTCTATCTTCTAAATCCTTCTCTTTCTATCCAATTTTAATACGTCTTGCTTTGGCGATCTCCAAATCATATATATATATATATATATATATATATATATATATATATATATATATATATATATATATATATATATATATATATATATATATATATATATATATATATATATATATATATATATATATATATATATATATATATATATATATATATATATATATATATATATATATATATATATATATATATATATAGGAACCGACCGGGCCCCGGCCCCGGCCCGGCCCCGGCTAAAAATCAGGGAAAACCGGGGTTGCCGGCCGGGGTTAAAATGGCAAATTATACTTAAAAAAAAATTTTTTTTTTTTTATTTTCAGCCGATTCTGCTGAAACTTTCAGTGTATATAGATTTTTTTCCGGTAAGAAAAGTCCATTTCTAGCGTTTTTCCGAGTCTATTACGGTTAAAAAAAAAAAAAATTTTTTTTTGTGGAAATTTTACCCTTTTTCAATAGAATGGTGGTGCCAAACCACTTTTTATAATGAGCTGAAAGTTGGACTATTTATTCAAAATTATATGAGCTACAAAAGCCTCTAATAGACTTTTGTTTCCAGAGTTATAGAAAAAATGTTATAAGCCAAAAACTGACCAACTATAGAAAAAAAATTTTTGAACTAAAAAATCCACCTTTTCAGACAAAATCTTTTTTTTAAAAATACAACTATAACATTTCCTATTTTTGGTGTGTATAGAGGAGGGGTGGGGCTACAAATTCCTCTATGTACTTTATTCGATGAGATTCGTTGGTTTTGAGATATAGCCTTCAAAAAGGTCCATTTTTGGCCAAATTTCAAAAATTCCCAAAGTTTGAGGGGCTATATCTCGCTTCAAACAAAGGGCATTTAAAAATGCACTAAATAAAAATTGTTGCCCTGTTCCTCTTCTAAACAATATTCACAAATAAAAAAAAAATAGTAGGTAGCATTTTTTTTTTTAAATAATTTTTTTTTTTTTTAGAAGGTACGATTTTTGCAAAAAAAATTTCTAGACGTGATATTAAAAATCTATTCCCACCAATGCAAGAAATTGGGGCAAAGGTATTCAGTTAAATTTTCAGCTCATGTGGACCAGTGGTTTGACCCAGTTATTCATTTTTTTCAACTTTGGGTTCAAATAAGTTTCAAACCGTTATAGACTCAAAAAAATTCTCGAAATCAACTCAGAACTTCGTGAAAAAATTCACATATTTTGAAAATTTCAGCTCAATCATTCAAATAATAACAAAAAATTTCAAACAAAATATAAGAAAA
>SEYY01019191.1:217500-222500 GCA_009176605.1 Armadillidium nasatum | reverse complement strand
TATATATATATAAAATGGGTCCAAGCATTGGACAATATACATGCAAGTACAACAGAAATTTTTGAAGTACAAGTGAAGGAGATATGAATTGTACTTAAATATAGGTACATTTCAATTTTATTTTTTTTATTAAAACCCAAGACATTAACATGTAAAATTATACTATTAAGATATATACCTAATTTCTGAATTTTTGTAAATACGGAAAAATAAACAATAGTTTAAGGTAAATAGTGAATAAAAAAATATTTCACAATAATTAAGCTTGTAAGCTTTTTCACTCTTTTTTCGCTAGCATAAATATTAAAAACAATTACATTTACAAAGTTTGAAAATTCTTGTCAGTCAACCAACGTGTGTCAGGGTGAAAGATTTTTCCTTCGCTGCTGAAGATTCTTTCCACAGTTGCATAGGTTGCAGGGATAACCAAATATTTCTGTGCCAGTTTTGACTTAATGGCCACGGTTGTAGAAGTGTTGGGGATATTTTATTTTTTATTTGTATATATATATATATATATATATATATATATATATATATATATATATATATATATATATATATATATATATATATATATATATATATATATATATATATATATATATATATATATATAGGTTTATCATATCAAAGTGATTTTAATGTCATTCATTTCAAATGATATATATTTTGTTAGGTTATTTTGACAAATAACAAAGTTATACGACTTTGAAAATCGTGGGTGAACCTTCCCCAAACTTTGAATCCCCATAAATCAAAAATTGTTTGATCTACAGATTTTTTTTTATTCACCCAAGTGAATTTCTCACACAAGATTACCCTGTACACCAAATTTCTTCAAAATCTGTGACGGGGTTGTGTTACCCCTGTTTGTCTCTCATGGAATTACCCCATTACAAATTTGACAAAGTTTATCATATTTTATTTGGGTTCACAAGAGACAAGATAATTTTTATCTTTTATACTTTGATAAAGTGGTTTTTCCTATCCCTCAGGACCCACCTACACAAAAATAAAGGAACTTTTTGTGTCAAAGCTGAAATCTTAGAACAAAAGCTATCACTATTATATTTCCACAAATGTGCAATGGAAAATTATCATATCCAGTGTATCATTGCAAAATAATTTTCATATTGTCATACGATTTCTTCATGCGTGTTGGATAAATAAGCACCATGGGATTGACGGATTTTCATTCCCATTACGGAGATCTGTAGTAGATTATTATACTATAGTAGATTATTGTTGTTACCCTATTGCTTATATTTATTAGGTGTACTTTATTAAATGGAGAGCGAGTGTTCTTAACCTTGTTATATTTGATGGAAATAAAATTAAAGTTATACTTTTCAGCCAGATTAATGCTTAGGTTGCAAGCAGCAGATTCATTTACTTTTCTGCTTTGAAAAAAAAAAAAATATTTATTTAATATGGCTGGATTTTTCTTTTCGTTATCAAAACTTGAAACAAGATTAAATAATTATAATTGATTGATTTAAAATAAATTATACAAATGGCTGGTATAAGCAAATAGTATGTTTATTTTATAAAATAAGCGTGTCGAGTATGAAGTGCATTTAATAGAACTTGTTTTGTCCTCCTTTTTGAATGTACACCAGAAATTACTTAAGATCTGTCGAAATAACCCATAAACAAAATAATTTGTTGTCTACTGTAATAGTACATGTTCTTCTGAGGTCGACATATTTTTTTTATGAGAATAGGGCTATCCATAATGCGAGATAGCAATTATTTTTATTAACTATTTCATTGTATATCTCTGTTTTTATCCATTTCAATAAACTAAAATCTATGGTGGCGAATGGACAGCAGTACTGCGATAGACAGGAAATGGATTTTTCACCTCCTTGTTGAAAGAAAATGGCAATTCTTGTAGCCAGAGAAAAATACTATAATAGTAGAGGATTTATTTTGCAGAAATTGGTGGTAAATGAGCTCTGTGAGGCAAAAGGCCCAAGCAACCGATTGTGGGCCACACCGTTGCATACAAAATGTTTTAGCATTTTCCAAAGTACAGAACTCTAACAATCTATTTTCATCATCATCCTGGTTGAAGAAATGGATACAAGAAGTGTTAATGCAATGCTTGCCCTATTCTTGTAAGTCTTAAAACGACAAGTTTAGGAATTTTTCTTGTGCTTGTAATAGTTCTACATTCTACCGTCTCAGGAATGTCTTCTAGTTAATCCATAGTTTG
Source organism: Armadillidium nasatum (assembly GCA_009176605.1). NCBI lineage: Eukaryota > Metazoa > Arthropoda > Malacostraca > Isopoda > Armadillidiidae > Armadillidium > Armadillidium nasatum. Next base: position 220,279 of record SEYY01019191.1, on the reverse strand, counting down.
CTGTTTTGCACACAGATAAGAAATATTACTGCAAGGACAATTGTTATTTTCATGCAGTGTGGAGTAAATATCGGTAAATACTTTAGAATCTGGTATTCTTCGGTTATAGATTCTTGTATTCCTTTAAGGAGCAACATCGCTTCCATTACCAAATTCGAAAGCGAACACCATATGAGGATATTGAACACACATAAAGATGTTCGGTTTTGTTAATCAACAATTCTGTCATCAAATTGCCTCAGGTTATCAGTAAATTGATACAGCTCTCACCACCTTAAAACAATTGGATTCACGTTCGCACTAACATTTCTATTCAGAATAATGAATACTGCATCTGACCAAAATATTTACTGGTCTTAAAGAAACAACTTCAATACATTGCTTTAGTGTTGTTAACTTCAGTTATTAGTCATTCAGTTTTTATGATTCAGTAAATTAAAATATTTTCAAAATAATAGTAGGAGTTATAACATCTTGTTATAATGATGAAACTTCCAATAGCACTGTAAGATGGCAGATTGGGTTAGAATTAAATTAAAAAGTAAGCTTAAATCTCCAAATGCTGGTCATACTGCATTGTAGAAGCTCGTATGCTATCTAAAATTCCCCTTATTTGTTTGAGCAGTTAGTGATTGATTAAAAAATTTTTTTTAAATTCCTCAGTGATGTGAATTATTCTGATAAGCTACACAAACGTAAACGTAGTTAATTAGAAACTGTTAATGAAATGCGAAGTTGGATTGGGAAAGAGTTTCTTAAGGAAATTAAATATGAGGAAACCCAAATTAGAGATACTCATCACAAAGAAGAAACAAAACAAGTTAATGGACAACATTGGTGAAGTAGATAAAGATACACGAAGCTGATAAAAAAAGTGAAAGATAGAGATAGATAGAGAGATACAGACAAACTAATAGATTATTATCAAGACTAATTGAAAGTATAGTCAATTTAAGTCTTTGATCATCATAAGTGATGTAATTATTCTTCCTTAGTTATTTAACCTTTTTTTTGTGAACAGTTTATCGCATCTCCATCAACTACTTATATTTTTTAATTTAAAAAAAAAATTCATTGACAAAGGCTCTTTAGTTCTAAAGAAAATTATTATTTTTAATTTAATAGTGAATTTTCTTTTAAAAAATAATTGTGCAATTTAATTAATAATTTTAAAGAAATGAAAAATATTTTGGCTTCTTTTTATTATTGATACCTTTTCGTCAAACTAATTTTTCCATACCTTCGAAGTTTTTAAGTAGGCCCTGTGGTTCGTTACCTTTTACACAAAAACACTATAAAATTTTAGGTTGTAAAAACAAGTCTATTTAATTAGGTGACACTAATTAATTTATTAAAAAACAATGTTCATAATTATGAAAATAAGCACATGTTTTTAATTTATCACCTTGTATTTAAACTAATGAAGGTATGCAAACACATGCGCATATATATATATATATATATATATATATATATATATATATATATATATATATATATATATATATATATATATATATATATATATATATATATATATATATATATATATATATATATATATATATATATATATATATATATATATATATATATATATATATATATATATATATATATATATATATATATATATATATATATATATATGAGGAGTCTGCGAATGAACTTCCTTCCAGTCCTTTTATATTATTTTAATAGAAACTCAAAGTTTAAAGAGAGAATTGAATATATTAGAACCCTTTATTATAAGAAATTTGATTTACACGATCTCCTTTATTCGCTTACACACAAATCCGTACATACGCACACACCACACATAACACACACAGTCTTGCTATTTTTGGTGTTTTATTGGATGATGAAAAATCGCGAATTCGATCCGTCCATTTTAATAATTGTGTGACGAAAAGGAAAAGGACTCACTTTATCATACTCCTATATATAGTCTTATCAATAATAATAATAATAATAATAATAATAATAATAATAATAATAATAATAATAATAATAATAATAATAATAATAATAATCGTATAAATAGAAATATAAATAAGTCAAATTATATGAGAAAAAGCATTTTTTCTCAAATAGGTCATTTTCACTTGAAGGATGACCTTTGCTTAACCTTCAGTTCAATCATCAAGCGACAGTTATATTGTTGAGAATGTTTCCTCGTTTGAGGTTGTGTTTGAAGTGACGATTTCAGATATTAAAAACTCGGGAATTTTATTATTGGGATAAGTGAGCAATGGGATTGTTTTTTTTTTCCTTTCAGTTCATTTTCTCTTCCATAACTTCCAATTAGGATGAATTTAAAAAAAAAAAAAAAAAAAAAAAAAAAAAAAAAAAAAAAAAAAAAAAAGTTTCAAGCCACCGTTTACGGGCAGATCCCTATTAAAGAAGAGATCGCAAAACTTTTAATCAAAATTTACTTTTATTAAGGAAAAATTAAGTAGGAATGAAGATAAATTTTTTTTATGCATGTACCTAAAAGCAAGTATAAAATAGTGTTCATGGATTTGAAAATTTTGTTTCCTTTGATATTAAAGCGTATATTAAAATCTTTGTGAGTGTTTTTATATATGCAGATGCGCCGATATATATATATATATATATATATATATATATATATATATATATATATATATATATATATATATATATATATATATATATATATATATATATATATATATATATATATATATATATATATATATATGACTTATTAGGAGCGTACGTTGCTCGCGTCTCACATTGAGTGTTATTGGTGTAT
>SEYY01019191.1:210000-212500 GCA_009176605.1 Armadillidium nasatum | reverse complement strand
ATATATATATATATATATATATATATATATATATATATATATATATATATATATATATATATATATATATATATATATATATATATATATATATATATTAGAAGTAGAACACTACTTTCGTCGCCCGGATATAGCCTGTTTAATATATACCCCATTCATCTTGTTGGATACATCATTCGATGAATATATTATTACTAATTCTACAATTCTTATTACTCTCGTCATCTCCATCTTTACTATCATTATTATTATTATTATTATTATTACTATTACTATTATATGAAAACTATGAAATATACGTATTTTAAAATCTAAGAGCTTGGTTAATATATAATTCTATTTCTATTTACAATATTTACTGTTCTTTTCCCAACCATATTCTTTACTATTATAATTGTTTCATAACACACACGCTTATATATTTGATTCCATTGAGGGTATAGTGTGTCGAGCCGCTTAAGGAAAGCCCCATTCTTTGTAAAACTCATCAAACTGTCAACCGCTCTATTACATTGCCATTCAGCACTACCCTCTACCACAACATCACCGACACACACACACACACACACACACACACACACACACACACACACACACACACACACACACACACACACACACACACAATGTTATGTTCTTATATGTGAAATATACATACCCTAAAACATAAGAGCTTGTTTCATATAACATCCAGTTTCCATTTATCTTTATTCTCACCATTTTCTTAATTTTTACTTGTCTCAGATGTATTTATATGTATCACACTCGCGCGCGCACACATACATACACACATTGTAATGTTTCCATAGGAGCGGTTTTATTTTATTTATTTATTGTTTTGTTATGATTCTCCTCTTTATCACCCTCTTCATTCCAATTACTATATTTCTTTCTTTATCTTCCTTATTATTATTATTATTATTATTATTATTATTATTATTATTATTATTATTATTATTATTATTATTATTATTATTATTATTATATAAACGAACGTTGTGAAATATACGTTTAAGAGCTTTAGTTCAATATATCATACTATTTCTATTTACAATCTTTCAAGTTTCACAAATCTGCTTAACATATATGCTACATTATCGGTATCGAAGCTATACAAACTAATAACAATATTCATTCGCTTGATAGTGACACCAACATTAAATATAACTAGTTCGTGAAAACTATAATTTTCACACTTCATCTATTTTCTTAACTTTTCTCTTTTATAAACTAACACTGATAAAAAATTTGAAATATTTATTAATCTACAATCTACAACCTCTCCCAGGAAGGGTTTTCACCCTGTCAGTGGAACCAGCATCTTTCGCCATCTGCTTGAAGAAGTTCTCCCAAAGCCCTCTAAAAGATCATGTTTTTCGGCTCGTTGGTCTCCATGCCGGTCCATAAGTCTTAACCAGACTCTCAGGTAGGGTTTTTACCCTTTCAGTAGGACCAGCATAGTTTTCAAACTAACCTCTAAACACTCTCTCCCAGGGGTCTTCAAAAGATTGTGCTTCTCTGAGCTATGGTTTCCAATGCTGGTTCTGGAGTAGTTACAAGCCGTTGACAGAGTAATCACAAGGCCGGATGGCTAGTCCTGTCGTCCTTGCATTTAGTTCTCTTTACATGATCCGATCCTGTCGTCGATTTTCAAACTCTTGTTTTTAAATTTTAAATTCTCAATGATAAGGTTTATTTTTTCATTAAAAGCCGAAAGTCCATTATCTTGATAGATTTGTTGCTCCTCTATAAATTTTGAGATATAATTTAATCGAAACTTGTTTAATTTATTTTTTTCTTTTAATGCAAAAATATTTTCTAAAATTCTAATTTTAAAATAAATTTTAGCTATTAGTTTTTAAAATTTTGGTCAGTACTGTCTTCATGCATAAACCTTCTCTCTTCTTTTCTTTTTAAAAAATATGAATATATTTTTTCTTCTTTTTTTAAATAAATATGAATATATTTTTCTTTTTTCTATTTTTAAATCTTAGAGTATATTTTTATCAAACATTTTCAGGTGAATATATATTTACTTTTTTATTTTTACAAAGTAGTTACTATTTCAAATAACTATCATTTACCTGAACTTATTTATTTAATAAAATATATTTTACTATATATTTATCTTTTAACATAATTTTTATTGTCTTACTAATATATTAAAAATAAAAAACTACACTTTTTCGAACGATGCATTTAGTATTTAATAGCCATATTCATTACGTAAGCAGGTACATACAGACCTATTCACAGCTACTTATATATAAAACTTGTGCTTTATTCATATTACAAAATATGTGAATTGCACTTTATAACCACATCTTATATAGTTTAATAGCATTTTTCTTCAAACATCTAACATAATATGCTAACTACACACATACTAATGTAAAGTATCTTCAGAGAACACAAACAATTAACGAAAACAAATTTAAACCTACTTATTTTCAGACTTTCTCAAATATCCATATGCTTATTTCTTAAACCAATAGGAGAC
>SEYY01019191.1:202500-205000 GCA_009176605.1 Armadillidium nasatum | reverse complement strand
AAAAAAATTTGTTCATTTGTTACTAAAATAAATGAGTGTTGTCAGAGTGTAAAATTTGAAAAATTGTTTATTAATATATAATATATATATATATATATATATATACATATAATTATATATATATATATATATATATATATATATATATATATATATATATTATATATATATATTATTATTATTTTTTTATTTACTGTTTTTTTTTTTTTTTTTTTTTTTTTTGCGTTCCAAACTTCTTACCTTGGATATGGTTGGTAGGTGGTAAGTGGTAGGCAGGTAGACGACTTAGGCCCAAAAGGCTCAAGGTAATTTGAGGTACGCAGCTGATTTTTATCATAGATACCTTGTAATAGATTGCTTTGTCTTATATATATATATTATATATATATTAATATATATATATTATATATTATATAATATATATATATATATATATATATATATATATATATATATATATATATATATATTAATATATATATATATAATATAAAATATTATTATTATTATAAATTATTATTATTATTGTGTCTGTGTATATTTGTGTGTATAAGGGATTAGGAACCATGTTTTAGAGATCAGTGCCGAATAGAAGTAGCATGAAAGACGAGTGGAACAATTCTTCAAAGGAGGAGGTATGAGACTAGAGAATTGAGAAAAACTGTGTCCTTGGAAATTTATTACGAAAGGGATTCAACTTTAAAAGCGTAGAAGAATTAAAAGAAATCAGTGAGACTGAGAGTGTTGGAATAGTGATTAGAAGTTTTGAGTGAGCCATTGAACCTTTAATTTCTTAGAATTTTTTTAGCAGGATAAACATTGCAATTCTTTTAGTAATTAATTATTCATCTGAAAATGGAACGATAAGACTATTAATGACTGAGGAAGTTTTGGGTTTTGTTTCCGTTGAAATTTTTATGGCTTTGGAGGATTACATAAATGAAAATCGAGGTTGATAAAAAAAATGAAAATGTCCGAGTTTTCTTTATTAGGAATTTGATAAAGGTCGAATGTCAATTGTTTTAAGGTCATCCTCTAAGAATAAAGCTCTTTGTAATCTTGAGATGTTTTTTTTTTGAGTAAAGAATTAAAATTGTAGTCATTGGTCTAAGGAGTAAATACGTTGTGGAGTGACAAATTGAACACCACTTACGAAAACTTAAAAAAGGGTAAGTGAAGTTATCTTGAATATCTCGCTTTCATTGATATAATGAAAAGACATCAGTCTTTTGTTGCAATTATTATTGAGGGAGAGTAGAGCAAAATCGAGAGAAAGTTGCGTAGATAATTAAAATTGCGATAGTTATGAAGTTTGATAATCAAAGTTCTGCATCGGATCATTCAGAACTTTCGATTTGTCAATCGCTTCAGCAAATTATTCACCAAATGACAAAGAACTGAGAACCAGGGTCAGAGCAGTAAAAAAAGAGTCCCACCTTTCAAGTGTTCTTTATATGAAAATAAATTTGGGGGTTGGAGGTAAAATAATAAATGTAAGATGCTTCCATGCCTTCTGTTTAAAGACAGTCTTAAAACGCTTTAAAAGGAATATTATTATATATATATATATATATATATATATATATATATATAATATATATATATATATAATATATATATATATATATATATATATATATATATATATATATATAATAATTTTGTGCACAGATTGAATGCGAGCACATCTTTTATCTGAAAAGAAAAGTAAAACTTTATTGGCAGAGTCTATATTTTTTTTAAAAATGGAAGTTGTAAATTTGGAAATAAGTTTGGGAGCCATAAGAGGGCAACCGTCAGTATCAGTACCTTGTGACTTATTGATATATAACTTTTAGAGGACAGAATTCGTATTTATGTTCGGCATAAAAGAACTGGAGGAAAATGGAATATGTGTGAGATTGCTTCAGAATCATCTAATATGAAATTAAATGCAAAGATTTAAGCGAAGAGTGTGTCTGTAAAAGAGAGAAAAAGACGAACCAAATAAATTCAGAATTTTTCTACAGAATATTAATATAATATATAATATATAATATATATATTATAATATATATATATATATATATATATATATATATATATATATATATATATATATATATATATATATATATTTTTATGAAAATAATGAATTTGGCAAGATTTCGGGATAAAATACGAAAACAACATGAAATGTTATTTGTGTATGATAAAAAATGATAAAAAAAAAACGTGAGTTTCTGGATTTTGAAGTGAAGAGTAAATTCTGTAGGGAACATCCTCAAGAAGGCGAGAAAATATGCTCAATATGGAAGTTTAGGTTCTCGAAGAATTTAGAACAGTCGGCGAAATTAGGAGATTAATAAACAACATTTACAAGAAGAGCCAAAGTTGTAAGATAAAAAATTCTGGAAACTCATAAATCAATATAACGAATGCATTTATGTTTGCTCACCTAGACTCAGCGTCCGACATTGGACAATAATCGTTATAAAAGCTTTAAGAAGTGGAAGAAATG
>SEYY01019191.1:182500-185000 GCA_009176605.1 Armadillidium nasatum | reverse complement strand
CGATTATACGACGACCCCTTCTTATGCTTCCCTTTTACATCTAGAGTTTTCTCCCTTAATCTTTCCGATTCTTTACTTGCCATTCTGGATGGTAATTCACTGTGGGATCTTATTAACTTTGTGAAATTCGGCTCTTTAAAACTCAACATGCCAAATCTCCCTCTCAAAGACACTTTCAAACTTTATATATCTTTTAGTATTGAATATAGTCCTGTTGACACTATAAATATCCTGGGCTTAACATAAACAAGAAATTTTTTTGAAAAGCCTAAATCCAAATTAATTTTTTGCATGAGCAATTTCAAAGAAGCTTAGAGCTTTTTGACTCTGCTTGTTCTTTTTCCTCTTCTTATTTATTCCAACTATACAAGGATTTTATCCTCTCTTGTATGAAGCACTGTTCTTATTTCTGGAGGGAGGAGAGGCTAAGGTTTCACCTGTCTTTTGGATAGGCTCGAGTCTTACTAAATAGCATAGAAAGGTTGTTTCACTTTCCAATTCACTTGACCCCTTATCTTTGCGACGTGACGTTGGTGCACTCTCTCTTTTCAATAGGTACTACAGCGGCAAGTGCTCAAAGGAACTGACCACTCTTATTTTACTGTCTTTACAGCACACTAGTTGCAGAAGAGGTGCAGTGTCCACATTTTAATTTTGTGTGAATATTGAATTGTTGAAATTTGTTTGCTGTGTTTTTCTTTCAACCGTTCATTTTCTGTATATTTGGGAATTTAGATTCCCCCCCCCCCCCATCACTGTGGTCAACTGCGAAATCTAGGTTAGGGTTTTGCGTAGAATTTGATTTCGTAACTTTTGTTATTATTTTACACTCTTTCCAGGATTAGAGAATTACCCATTAAAAAGAAAAAGGAAATATTTAGATAGAAGTAGATTAGTTACTTTTCAGTTTCCAGTATCAGTTGTACTACGTTGCTAGTCAGTAACCTTAATCTTATGCACCCACCAGCCTCTTCCTCAAATCGCTACAATAGGAAAAAGATATAAATTTATAATTGGTATATCTGTTATTCTATATATGAAAAAATGCAATTAAAGACAATTTTGTTTCATTTTACTTATTTCCTAACTTATCTTATTTGTTTTATATTTATCATTACTACTTTTTATTTTTTATTTTACTTCATTGTTTAATTTTTTTAAAATTATTTTATGTAGTGTACTTTATTAATTAATTATAATTTTATTTCTTTCTTTTCTTATATTTGTGTATATTAATTTATTCATCCCATGAATTTGTTTTATTTGATATTTAAACATATTAATTGGAAAGTTTCATATTTGTGTTCGAACTCTCACCCCTTAGTTGTAGGTGATTCTTTCTTCATATCAACATAAAATTATCATCAGTATCCGGGGAGGTGAATATTGAAAATGGATATCAATGTTTTCATTTAAGTTTTTAATTGTGTTGTTCATGCTGTGAAAGATATATTTAAAATCATAAAAGTTTTGCAAAAAATAAAAAAAAATAAAAAAAAATTTGATTCTGCTTCAGTATTTAACAAAGTGTTACTGGGTCAACTATTTGAAGAGGAATAAACTAGTTCGTTTAGTCTGTTTGAAATTCAAATGTGGGGATGAAAAATTTGTTGCAAATGATACATTACTAACATCTCTGCATTATTATTTCTTATCAGTGGAATCTTACAGAACAAAAAATTCTTCAACTTAATAGAAACATTTGAAGATATTATTTTAGGAGGAAGAAAGTTAGAGAGAAGCCACTTATTTATTGATAATTATCCACATAATTTATACTATTTTTTTTTTCTTTTTATCAAAAGTATTGAGATGTAGTAACTTTAATGAAATTCATATTACTGTTGAAAAGCATAAATAGTCAATTGAGGAAAGATTTTCAGCATTTTACGAAAACAAATTTTTTTGTTCCTGATATCTATGCTGGATTGTAGATCCAAATTCAAATTTATTGAAACAGATATGGAAGATAAAATAAAGGAATGATCTTTGGAAGTTTTAAGCGCAGAGATTTTAGAGATTAGGAGAGATTAACTGAAGTTTCTTTCTCTAGATCTCGGAATGATGAGGAATGTTCAAATTTTCCGTTGTCTTTCTCGTTTAATTGATGAACTTGCTTTTGAAAAGAGTAAATTGAGACACTGATCTCAAAGATCTTATGTGAAGCTGCAAGAAAGGATAATTTTCTGTCATATGCGCATTATTCATGCCGTTATATTTTATTTCAAAAGTATTTAAGTTCGGAAACTCTCAAAAAAAAAATTTGCTTAAACTTATTTCGAGACTGATTTGTAAATTAAAAACCACATTCAGATTTTGAATATTAAAAATTTTAAAGGATTTCTTAACCCTAACAGTTAATCTATTACCCGGGCAATGAATATCCATATAAATTTTTAGTAAAAATATCGTAATGTTGCTAAAATTCATTCCATATGTAAGATAACTGAGGATTCTTTTGACAGAGATGAAATCATTGTCAAAGTTTAATTTTATTATC
>SEYY01019191.1:150000-170000 GCA_009176605.1 Armadillidium nasatum | reverse complement strand
ATAAAGTTTTTAAATTAATGCAGGACTGTTGATAAATAGTTTTTATTTTATCAATTTCACCAAGACTAGAAAAGTGTTAAAAGTGCTAGTAAATTTTATTATTCTGCGTTTTCATTTATATTGGTTTAATTGAAAGATAACGGGGGAAGTTGTAAACATGTACCGTTTTGAGAAAAGTAGCGGGCCCGGAAGCCGATTATTTATGTCGGGAACTCGCCAGGAGGAAGACCGAGACAGTTTCCGGACAGGGTCTCTTACCACCCGAAGTCTAAAGCAGCATGGCGAAGAGGACGATGCTGACATACATCAAGTACTGACCCACCGTCGTCTTACAACTGAGACTAACGCCAGCGGACAGGATACGACTCGAGTGGAAAGGAAGGGCAAAATCAAAAGCGTGACGACGAGAGTCGTTAAGAAAACTACCACCGTGACAAGGGGAGATCAAAGAATGGTGGCTGAAGCCGTTCTTAAGACTTCGGATACTCACGAAGATGACATTAATGATATCAGTGAACAGAGAGGATGGAGAACATCTCACCAACCATTGAAAAGAGCAAAAATGCAGGCGGTACGTTTCTTTTTCTTTGAATTTTCTTACATTAATGATATCAGTGAACAGAGAGGATGGAGAACATCTCACCAACCATTGAAAAGAGCAAAAATGCAGGCGGTACGTTTCTTTTTCTTTGGAATTTTCTTACTGCCTCTCCCTCTTTCTCATATTTTTTCCCTCTTTCTATATTATATATATATATATATATATATATATATATATATATATATATATATATATATATATATATATATATATATATATATATATATATATATATATATATATATATATATATATATATATATATATATGCAAAGAATGTTGCTTGGGTTTGTTACCGAATAAGTTTCATTTGGTCGTGGGGGTATCCTTACTACTCGTGGGGTTCACTTCTCGCGTAGGTAACGAACGCTTCATAGCTACAAACACGGAATTGATCATTTTTGGCACGTGGGTTTCGTCATACCCATATTTGGTTATTCATCCCACAGCCTAATGATTGCGCCATTTTCTGCCCACACACAAATTGAAAGTGACTGAGCATAATATTGGGCGGTGCCTGAAAATTCTTAATAGTGTGGGCATATATATATATATATATATATATATATATATATATATATATATATATATATATATATATATATATATATATATATATATATATATATATATATATATATATATATATATATATATATATATATATATATATATATATATATATATATATATATATATATATATATATATATATATATATATATATATATATATATATTATATATATATATATATTGCAGAAGTGGTGTTGTATAAAGTTCAAAAATAATATATTTTTTTAAAAGTTCTTAAGTGCAATGCTTAATTATTCAGTGAGTCGGAAGCTCCATAAAGAATGAACCCCCCACCCCCATTAACTGTAATCAGACTGCTTTGGGGAATTTAATGGGGAGGGAGAGGGAGCAGATAGGAGGGACTCAGCCATGTAACTGAAGTGTGGGAGGGAACAAAATAAATGTTTTTACCCACCCACTCATCACGAATGTTTTCACTCACCCCCCCACTACCTGCAACACCTTTTATTCACTCCCCATACATAAGTTTTCCTTTCCCCACTCTACTACTCCCCCCACAACACGTGCTCTTTTTTTAAGAAGATTTCAAAAGATAGGATTTTGAATTCTTCCCTGCATGAAGAATTACAAATAAATGTCTACGCACTTTTTCAACAGTTTCTTCCCGAATTATTATTATTATTATCATTATTATTATTATTAATTAATTAATTAATTAATTAATTAATTAATGTCAAGCTTCATTTTTTGTTATCGGTCTTTTCGCCTGCATAGATGAAAAGTGATATGTCGAACGTGGAAGATTACATATGTGAATGTCGTTGTCTATTTTGCGGATAAGAATGTGAAACTTTCAGTATATATATATATATATATATATATATATATATATATATATATATATATATATATATATATATATATATATATATATATATATATATATATATATATATATATATATATATATATATATATATATATATATATATATATATATATATATATATATATATATATATATATATATATATATATATTATATATATATATATATATATATATATATACTAATGTAGACGAGGCGATATATATATAATCCATTTTTGGTGTTTTCTCATTTTCTTTATTAGCGACAATTTTAAAATGATTTTTTCCCTTTTGTGGCGTTGAAAAATAAATTGTCTTTTAAGTACTTTCCTTTTGGGTTGAAATACTATATATATATATATATATATATATATATATATATATATATATATATATATATATATATATATATATATATATATATATATATATATATATATATATATATATATATATATATATATATATATATATATATATATAAATTTATTTTGAAGTAAACAGTTTCTTTGATTTATTAAATTTCTTGATAGATTTAGTGATTTGTTGATATAATGCTGTGATCGTCATCGGGGCCTTGCATGAGACAAGTGCGAATTCTTATTTGATTTTGTCTACTATTAATTAATTCTCTCTAAAAAAAAATTTTTTTTGTTGAAGCGTCTGTTTAATTATATATAGCGTGTTGACCTGTTATTTTGCTCCTTCTGATGGCAAAATGTCATCATTTGGGCTAAAAAGTAACAGGAATCCTTATTGTACTAAGATAATACTGCTAATGTACACTTTTGGGATCTTTTAAAGTATATCTACTCCAGCCTATTGTAACGAAATTTATCTGTAGAACGTGCCCCTAAAAAAACGAAAAAAATATTTAAGAAGCCGAGAAACGAAAGGGAAATAAGTTACCGAGTTTTAAAAATAAAAAAAAAAGTAGCGAAAAATCGGAAATATAGCCACTGTGTCGGGAGTATATTTTGAGTATCAAATATGGTTTATGTCTTTTCTCCATTTTTATTCCTAATAAACTAGTTCGATTTAACCTAACCTTGACTTAAAGGGTAAATGTAGGCCTAACGGAAAGCAAAAGGCTTTACGACCAGCAAATATGTTTAGCTAGTTTATTGCAACAGAAAATTTGCAAATTATAAATAAATATTGACTATAAAAAAAATTGTCACCTGTTGCAAAATAAAAAAAATACGCCAAAAAAAAAAAAAAAAAAAAAAAAAAAAAAAAAAAAAAGGCTTTAAAAAAATATCGCCTAGTGTAGATATACTAAATAAGACCCCACTTTTGTAATAGTTTACCATAAAATATGGTTCTTAAAAATCTTTTATTAAAAATACTCATATTTTTACCACCCTTGTTGATATTGATCTCCCCTCTTTTTATATATATATATATATATATATATATATATATATATATATATATATATATATATATATATATATATATATATATATATATATATATATATATATATATATATATATATATATATATATATTGTACGTCGATCACAAATCAGATAAAATCCTTAAATTTAATATTGTGTGGGTAGCATGCATAGGTTGGAATTTGCAAAATATAAATAAAAATTGACTACTAATATATTTGCGCAAACTGCATATATATATATATATATATATATATATATATATATATATATATATATATATATATATATATATATATATATATATATATATATATATATATATATATATATATATATATCTCATGGGTGTACTTGCAAAATTGACCAAGTCAAAAAACCAAGTTTGTGTGAAATCACAATTTAAAGTTGTAAGTAGTACGAAAAATCAGGATTTATTAAAAGGAAGAAAAAGTTACAATATTAAGGAAATATTAAATCTTGATATATATATATATATATATATATATATATATATATATATATATATATATATATATATATATATATATATATATATATATATATATATATATATATATATATATATATATATATATATATATATATATATATATATATATATATATGATTGTGTATTTAATTTTATAATTGAAATTGAATGTGCTTAATGTTTCTTTTACTTCATTGTCTAAGTGGTAAAAGTTGACCATGGTATTCTGAGTTTCAATTGTGATTACATTGAATAAATTTGTTTTTGAATAATGTGGGCGTTTTTTTTTTTTCTTCTAAATTTTGCTGTAAGCCTTTAGAGAAGTAATTCTGTTTAGTAAGCAATCTTGATGATCACTCGTTTGAATATTCCTTCTATTGACAAATATAATTTATTCGTTGAGAAAAATTCATTCACAAGATTTGTATTTGTTTTTGGGTTTCCATCATGCAACTTTTATAGCGGTGTCAGATTGATTTTTGTTTGATAGATATGCAAAATATTTTTCATGTTTTAAATTATGAAGCTCAAGGTTCTTTTCCTTGTTATTTACAACTGGAAACTTCGTCTAATTTCATCCTTTTAGCAGTTTTTTAAAAAAATAAAATTGTAAAATGTTTGGTGGCATTAAGGTTAAATAGGCCAATACTCATTATAGGAAATCTTCAGAAATTTTATTCATTTTTTGATAAAGTTCGTGAAGGCTTCCACATTAAACTTAATTTCTATTAATAACCGAGAAACAACGTTATGGAACTCCTTCAACATATTTTACCCAAAATGGGAATAATATTTTGTTTTTCGAATTTAACGAAGGGACTCATTCATATATATATATATATATATATATATATATATATATATATATATATATATATATATATATATATATATATATATATATATATATATATATATATATATATATATATATATATATATATAACCGCCCCGAACTATGGTACAGGGAATGCCTTAGGCGAAACGATCCACCACTTATGACACCATATTAGGGGGGGGGGAGGTGGAGAGGTCAGCACTTGCTGAGATTGTACAGCGAAATTCATTAAAATTCTTAAGAGAGACAATTTCCTATAAATTGCAATATAAATATTCTAGGTACATAACCGTATGTCTGTAAGAGTGTCCTCCCTTCGGATGTAGTTCGAATTTGTTGCTACCAGAATTATTTTTGAAACTGTTATATGCAAAAATTCCTATCAATTTACACACACACACACACACACACACACACACACACATATATATATATATATATATATATATATATATATATATATATATATATATATATATATATATATATATATATATATATATATATATATATATATATTAGTAAATATTTGTGTGTGGAGCGTATTTGTTTAAGAAATAAATAAGATTGTGTAAATGAATGCAGTTATGCGTAGAAGAGGAATATATTTTGCTCTTTTTTTAGTCATGGAATAGAGAGATGTTGATGAGGGGGAAGGGAAGGGGCGGGGGAGGTTATGTGTTAAAAAGACAATTAGAAAAAATCTTTTATTTCCTCAGTTGTATTAATTCACACCAAACAATACATACATAATTCTTTTCACACCAGCGGATATTGCATTACCTTAATTAATCATCGGCATTCTACTTTTATATATATATATATATATATATATATATATATATATATATATATATATATATATATATATATATATATATATATATATATATATATATATATATATATATATATATATATATATATATATATATATTCACTTGTCACTTATCCTACTTTCGTGGGGTGGTGCCCGCCACAATTCCTTCACAAACACACTCATTCATACCTTTTACCTCCCCTCACCACCTCCCTCCATCTCACTTTGTCCTCCGCAAGTCTGTTACCCTCTCCTAAACTCAAACTGCTTCCTTCCAAAATTTCCCTCACCCCATTCATCCATCTCCACTTTGCCCTTCGTCTCCCCCTTTCCCCCTCCACCTTGGATCTAAGTACCCTGCCACCATCCTGTTCCCATTCATTCTACACACACATGTCCAAACCGTCTTAGTACACCCTCCTCCGCTCTATTCATCACACCCCCTCCTCCTTCCACACATCTTCCTTATTCTTTCATTTCTAATCCTATCCACCCTTCTCACACCACATATCGTTCTCAATCCCTTCAGTCAAACACATTAAAACTTTTCCTCACCAGAACATTTACCATCAAAGTTTTACACCCATACATTATAGACTCCCTTTCTTCCCTACTTCCCTTAGACCCTTTACCCCCCCACCCATCACTTTCATTCCCTCTACACTCTATTCTTTATTTCCTTTCCCGTTCCTCGTTTATCTTCCACCAACATTCCCAAATATATATACTCTTCCACCTATTCAAATTTCTCTTCTCCCCCACATCAATCCCCTTACCTCCTCATCTCCACTCTCAATACTCATACTTCTATATTTTGTTTGGATTTAATTTGCCCCTTATTCGCACAATTCCCCACAAACTCTCTCACCAACATATATATATATATATATATATATATATATATATATATATATATATATATATATATATATATATATATATATATATATATATATATATATATATATATATATATATATATATATTCCCCAGACTCTGCCACCAGAAAAGTAAAACATTTACCTTCCATTCAACCTCCACTCTTCTTAAACTTATACCCTTCCTTTCTTTCTCCATTCCCTTAACTACACCATCCATCAGCAGATTAAATAACCACGGCGACATAACGCATCCCTGTCTCAGTCCCAGTCCTACATTAATCCAATCTGTGAGTTCCCTTTTTACCCTCATCCTTGATATACAATTCACATAAAGCTCTTGATTCCTTTCAGTAACCTCCACTTTCACCCCATTTCCATTAATCTTTTAAACAACTACATATCCTATCATATGCTTTCTCCAAATCCATAAAATATATACCCCACTTTATTTTTTTCACCTAATTTCTCATTAATCATTCTCGGTGTGAACACCTGGTCCACACATCCCCTGCCCTCTCTAAAAACTCCTTGTTCTTCGCTCATCTCCTTTCTTGTTAAGTCTTTCATTCTTGTTACTAACACCCTCCCATAAATCTTCCCTATCATCCTTGACAGACTTATTCCCCTATAATTCTTACACACCATCTTATCTTCTTTTTCTTTATGTATAGGTGCAATACATGCGTTCTGCCACTCCTGAGGTTCTCTCCTTTTTCCCCAACACACATTAAATATTCTAACCAAGCAGTCAACCGTCTCTCCATATATACCATCCTTTTCTGCCGATTTCCTTTCTTTACATTTCTTATCGCAGCTATCACCTCCTCCCTATTAATATTTCCCTCCCCATCCTCAATAACTTCTTGCTCATTATTCCCCACCTCTCTCCTTTCTCTAATCTCTCTACCCCTTTCAACAATTCATTAAAGTACATTTTCCATCTCTCTCCTACTTCTTCCTCACCCTGTAATATCTTCCGATCTTCCCTCTTTACTCCCTCTCCCCATTCTTCTCCCCTCCCTCTCCTTACATTATTTACCTCCCTCCAAAACATTTTCTGTCCTTAAAATTTTCTATTCTATTTCTACCCCACCCCTCTTCCACCCTTTTTTTTTTGCCTTTTTAACTTCCCTCTTCACCACTCTACACCTCTCCCTATATTCCTCCCAATTCATAGCCTCCTTTGTACCCAAATACCTGTTAAGGCATCATTCTTTCTTTTCACCATATTCCCCAGCTCTTCGTTCCACCACTCACTCCTCTTTCCGTCTTGCATTCTCTATTTTCTTCACCCCACATACCCTCCTCGCAACCTTCACTAAATCTCTCTTCAATTTACTCCATTCCTCTTCCACACCCTCTATCTCACTCCTCATTACCTCCCTCCACTTCTCAATTATTCCTCTTATGTAGTCTGTTTTCTTCATCTTCCAGTCTTTCCACCCAAGCCACCTCCACCATACTCTTAATCACTTTTACTCTTTCCCAGCCCCCTTTAACTTTAACCCTCATCACTACCAAGTAATGGTTCGATATACCCATCGCCGCTTTCTTTAATTCATTAATATATAACAACTTGCTCCTCCTTTCCCATCTCACGCACACGTAATCCAGAAGCCCCCTCTCCCCATTCACCCCACTCACCCAGGTATATTTATGAATATGTTTCTTCATAAATCTTGTATTTCCAATCATCATGCCTCTTGTTGCACACATTCCAGTCAATCCAGTCCCATTCTCATGTACAACTTCTACCCCAATTTTATCTGAAGAAGACTTTCGATTCTATAATTATTATTATTATTCATTATTATTATTATTATTATTATTATTATTATTATTATTATTATTATTATTATTATTATTATTATTATTATTATTATTATTATATCATTCAATGTTATAAATTTTTATTTCTCCTGGATGTCCATTAAAATTATTAGTATTTTTTATTGAAAAATGAAAGATTTTACAAGAACATTTTAGGAAAAAAACATAAATGTCATACCAGGAAAAATACAATTTTCAAACCATCGAAAAATTTTCTAAAATTTTGAGTCTGAGTCTTCTTGTGAATAACTGTTTTCTTTTCTTTCGCTATTCCTATTGCCTTGAATAAAGATCTCCGGGTGAGAGATCGAAAGCTTGGTGCTGCTGCTTTTAACATATTCCTTTGTTTTTTAATTTGTTATTTGTTCAAATTTTTTGTTTTTATTGTTTTAAAAGTTTTTTTTTTTTTTTAATAGGTTTATAATAGGATATATATATATATATATATATATATATATATATATATATATATATATATATATATATATATATATATATATATATATATATATATATATATATATATATATATATATATTGTGTGTGTGTGTATGAAATATGTTCTCCCCAATTTTTCTAATATTTAGAATTAGTATTATTTTGATTTTGTATTATTTGACCATTATTATTATTATTATTATTATTATTATTATTATTATTATTATTATTATTATTATTATTATTATTATTATTATGTAGCATAAAGTATGAAGAAAATGAAAAGATATTGCTTGCTCCATTTGTGACTAAAGAATGAGCTTGTTAAGCTAATTCTTTCCTTCATTTATGACGTAGTTCCTTTTAAGTAGAAGAACATTTGAAAGTGGCACAGAATGCCGTTTCTTCAATGGCACTCAGTTCACTTGGGGGAGAGGGGAAGGTCGGAAGAGGGAGGGTAACAGAGAGACAAAGGTATAAATTTATTGATAACTATAAAAAGATTTCTAAGAAGGATTCAAAATATATCCATAAAAGGAAAAAAGTTAGTTTGGTGGGATCTGATGGGGTGGGGAGGGACACTAAGGTAGTGTCAAGGACTTTTTATCTTTTTCCCAATAATAATAATAATAATAATAATAATAATAATAATAATAATAATAATAGACATTAGACTTTTAACTTTATTAAACCATTAAAAAGCATAAACTTTATAGGTTAAAAAATACAATTCAAAAAAACTAAAATTACAAAAATTACAGATTCCGCTTCCATAAAGCAAAAATAGATCTTTTATAACTACTCCTTGTTGGCAGAGTTTTAATATCATATAGCAGCATACACCAATTTGATGACATTATCAAAAAATTGTTTATTAAGCATAACCCTACTAAAGGGGCAATCGAAGCAAATGCTGTCGTGTATTATACACGTGTTGCCAATTAATATACTATTACTATTACTAATAAAAAAAAATAAAATAATGAATAATAATACTAATGCTAATAATCATAATACTAATAATCATAATACTAATAATCGTAATACTAATAATCATTTTTTTTATTTTAAATAATTTTTTTTTTTTTATATATATATATTATATATATATATATATATATATATATATATATATATATATATATATATATATATATATATATATATATATATATATATATATATATATATATATATATATATATATATATATATATATATATATATATATATATATATATATATATATATTCAGTCTTCCCTTCTTGCTGGAAACGTGCGCTCATTCATCCCTCCACCTATCGTCCCAATTTATTGACCAACGTTCTTTCTAAATTTTCGAATATTCTTAACAGGAAGATTTAGAAACATTTCAATTCTTCTAATCTTATCTAATCCAATTTGGATTTCGTAAGAAACACACTATTGGTGATCTTGGTTCTCCGCTCTTCGGCATTTCGGTAAATCTTTTGCTGTCGCAGTGGACATATCGAAAACTTTCGGTAGAGTCTGCCAATAAAGCTTTGATTTCTAAACTTGCCTCTTTCGGTTTCTATCCTTCTCTCTGCGATCTCTCTATAATTTTCTCTCCGGTCATTCTACAGTAGCTGTTGTAGAGGGCACCGTTCATCCTTTAATTCTATTAATAGTAATGTTCCTCAGGGATCTGTCCTATCCTCAACACTTTTTCTACTGTTCATTAATGACCTTTTATCTGTTGCTTCATCTCATATCCACTCCTATGCTGATGACTCCACACTTCATTACTCCTTTCAGTTTGAAAGACGTCCTTCCCAACACCAGTTAATAGACTAGAGAAGGGTAGCCTTGGATTTACTAACCTCTAGATCTTTCACGTATTTCAAATTGGGGCAGTGAAAACACAGTTGATTTCAATGCCCCAAAACTCAGTTCCTGCATCTCTCCACTCGACACAATCTTCCACACAACTATGATACCTTCTTGCGAAAACACACAACTCAAACCTTCATTTGTTCTTAAAATTGTCGGCGTATCATTTTCTCGTTATCTTTGTTGGAAAGATCACATTACTTCTCTTTCTAAACAAGTTTGTAAAAGGTTGGACGTGTTCTGAGGCGTCTTCGTAATTTCTTCGCGCCACCCCAGTTGCTTTTTCTATAGGGGGTGTTGTTCGCTTTTGTATGGAATATGCTTTACACATCTGTAGTTTTCCCACTCATACAGCTCTCCTTGAGAAGGTAGATTCTAGGGCTTTTCGTCTCGTCAACTCTCCCGCTCTTACTAACTCTCTCCAATCTCTTTCTGCCCGTCGAATTGTTGCATCAGTCTCTATACTATCGCTATTACAATGGACAATGCTCTTCTGAACTCTCTTGTCGCATACCTCCTCCATTGACAAGAGCTTGTGCGACACGATTTTCTACACAGTCTCATCCTTTCTCGTGTCTAACTTTCAGACACTAGACTTGACCGCTATGCTTAATATTAAATATATTCTATTGGTAAAGTCTGGAACACACTCCCTTTTATCTGTTTTCCCAACTTCCTTTGACTTGCACACTTTCAAGCGCTGTGTGTCTGGACGCGTCGGCCTCTAATGACCAAGATGGAATTTTTTTTAACTCCAGTGGAAATTGATAGACCTCCGGCCTTGGTCCACCGGATTAGATTTATAATATATAATATATATATATATATATATATATATATATATATATATATATATATATATATATATATATATATATATATATATATATATATATATATATATATATATATATATATATATATATGGGATGCACATATATATGAAAATACGCATTGGTATAAATATCAAGTCAAGAACTGACTGACATACAGTAGCTGGGCAAGGGTACTGTTGTTATGGTAATAACGTTATTTGTTAATATGTAGAGATTCCAAAATGAAAAGAGGAAAGTAGGGGATCTTGAAGTAGTCAAAATGGAAGATTGTTTTATAGTTAACTCAATGTGATCGAATGGGAGTGTGCACGGTGCATGAGAGGAGAGAGAATTCTATTGCTGATTCCCAGGTGTTCATACATGTAGTAATCTGGTAGTGAATCCTATGTAGGAGCCTCTGTTACAACTAGGACCTGAAAGCTCTACGCATCTCATCTTTATATATATATATATATATATATATATATATATATATATATATATATATATATATATATATATATATATATATATATATATATATATATATATATATATATATGGTGTTAATAGTAAGTCGCTATATATTCCTTAAAAATGTTCTAACTTCAGTCGTAACTTATATCCCATTACTTTCAAAATAATATCCATCGGATTAATTACATCTATGACTGGATACACTTGACGAGGCTGAATCCTTTCTTTTCCAACTTAATTCCCATTTTAATTAAAGAAGAGAAAGAAGTCGATGGGTGCTAAATTTGAGTTTTTTTGGCTGAGCAAAATCAGTCATGTTACTGGATGGCAAACGAGATGTATGGGTACGTAGAATCCAATTTCTTTGTCGCCAGTTCTCTAGCCAACTTTCGTAGAAATGTTTTTGATGTCCAGTTCATTTGATAAGATTCGCTGTCATGTGTCAAAAGACATTTTGGCAGCTTTGTAGATGTCATGAATCGTTTGCCTACGATTTTCCGAATGATTTAAAGCGCTTTTGTTACGTTCTGTAGCTTTGTACTCTTCGAAAATACGTTAATAATTGTAATCATCATAAATTGATATTACTGAATTTTTGGAATATGTCAAATCAATTATACGCTACTGTATGGAATAAAGTATTTTTAAAAATTTGAATGCACACTTGCAGTCTCTTCACATCATTCATTTTCATTATTTATAAAGCGGCAAAACATCAATTATGATGCTAAAACATGCAGTACAACACACCCACAGATCGCGTCTATTCAGACGGAATCCACATTGAAATCTATATTCAGAAAGGGTTCCGCTTACACCATCTGCCGGCGTTAAATTTCCTCGATTTCACAAACTTTATGGTAGGACCTATATATATATATATATATATATATATATATATATATATATATATATATATATATATATATATATATATATATATATATATATATATATATATATATATATATATATATATATATATATATATATATATATATATATATATATATATATATATATATATATATATATATATATATATATATATATATATATATATATATATATATATATATATATATATATATTCGAAGGTCGTTTGTTGTGCATCGTTTTAAATTTAAATTTTTGAAAAATTTATTAAATTTTAGTGAGGTCATTTGTTTAGGTTGAGGTCTCCCTTTTATCACAAACGTTGACACTTTCATTATCAGATATTCAATTCTCTTCAAATCTTTGAAAAATTTAATTTTAAATCTCTTAAAAAAAAAAAAAAAAATAATTAATGTCTAAATTTGAAATTTCTAAAGAATCTTTATTAAATTAAGTAGTATTTTTAAATTATGTAGAAAAAATAAATAAAATTTAACTAAGTACAATTAATGTTTTTTAGTAAGTGAATGAAAATGTGACATTTCCTCCTAATAAACATTTTCTTTCTTATTCTTGAAAGACGTTTTTTTTTTACCTTCAAATGTTTTTTCTTGTCCTTCTAACATTTTATCAAAATTCTTTCTTCATTTCTTTTATCAATAAATCTTCTTCCCATTTCATACCTTTCTAAACACATTCAATACAATATATATACTATATATATATATATATATATATATATATATATATATATATATATATATATATATATATATATATATATATATATATATATATATATATATATATATATATATATATATATATATATATATATATATATATATATATATATATATATATATATATATATATATATATATATATATATATATATATATATATATATATATATATATATATATATATATATATATATATATATAATTTCAGATTTCTGATATAGTGGTTGGAAAAGCGGACAATTTATCAGCGAAGGAAGCTCTTTTACGGTGGGCTCGAAGGACGACACACAAATACCCAGACGTGAGAATTAACAATTTCACCACCTCATGGAAAGATGGGCTCGCAATGGTTGCTATTATTCATAGAAATCGGTAACTTTCTTTTTATTTATACTTTTATGTATTTACTATTTTTTATTTTTTATTTTTTTTTTTTTTATTATTATATTTATTATATATTTATATATATATATATATATATATATATATATATATATATATATATATATATATATATATATATATATATATATATATATATATATATATATATATATATATATATATATATATATATATATATATATATATATATATATATATATATATATATATATATATATATATATATATATATATATATATATATATATATATATATATATATATATATATATATATATATATATATATATATATATATATATATATAGCTTAGTGATAAAGGTGTGTTTTTATTGTTATGTGAGTTTGTTTTGTGAGTTAATTTTCGGAATTTTAATTGACGTTAATTGAGGTTCCGTTTCATGTGATTTAAACTTCATTTCAAAAGGAATTTTTATTTTACAAAGAGAAATTCTCTTTTTTACAATTGTCATTTATAATCTGATGAATGCAAACGGATTATTATTCACCAACTTTTTCCATTCTTCTCTTTGATATATATATATATATATATATATATATATATATATATATATATATATATATATATATATATATATATATATATATATATATATATATATATATATATATATATATATATATATATATATATATATATATATATATATATATATATATATATATATATATATATAATGTCTAAAGTGTTTCTGAACATAGTTTGATGTAAAAAATTATTAAATAGGTATACGAGAAAAAAAAGCCTTGATTTCGTGAATTGAACTTTGATTTTGTGAAAAGTTTTCTTGGTTTGATTGAGTAAAAGGTGAAGAAAAAGCTGTGACAGCGGAAATTTATTTTTGAATTTTGATGTATGAGAAAAGTTGTGACGTGGAATGTACCGTTAATTAAAGGTCATAAATGATTTTTTTTCAAAAATGAATTAAATTTTTTTAGGAAAGAAATTGATTTGTCGTTAATTCAGTTAATAACTTTAATTCCAAAAATATTTCAGTGAATGCGAAAAATAGAAAAGAAAAGAATTTATATTACCAACGATAAGAAAGTAACACTGGCAAAGTTTTTTTTTTTTTTTTTTTTTTTTTTTTTTTTTTTTTTTTTTTTTTTTTTTTTAAATACTGCAGATAAGGTATACTTTTACTTTCTAATTAATTAAATACCATTATTTTCATCTTATTTCCGAAATTTAGCCATATATATATATATATATATATATATATATATATATATATATATATATATATATATATATATATATATATATATATATATATATATATATATATATATATATATATATATATATATATATATATATATATATATATATAAGATATATATAGAGTTTATAAGTAATATTCTTTGTTATTTAAGTTTGCGCTCGCATTTTGAGCAAGTTTTCATTTATGTGGCCTCATGACCGCATTTTAAATTATAAAATTCTGGTTTCATGAAAATACATATGTTATTATTATTATTATTATTATTATTATTATTATTATTATTATTATTATTATTATTATTATTTTTTTTTTTTTTTTCTTTGAATTGACTTTAATTTACTTAAATATTTCTTTTAATATTATTATTATTATTATATATTATATTATTATATATATATATATATATATATATATATATATATATATATATATATATATATATATATATATATATATATATATATATATATATATATATATATATATATATATATATATATATATATATATATATGCCAAAATTCACTTGTTTGAGTTTGTGTGTGTGTGTATGAATATTTATCATTATTGTGTTTAGTATGAATGGTGCGTTACTTCCTGTGCCGTCCTCTCTTCATAAATAGCAGTGAAAAGACTGTTTTGATAATGCTAAGGGTATGCAGTATTTATTTAAGTGCTTGTACAATAGATTCTCGTATATATATATATATATATATATATATATATATATATATATATATATATATATATATATATATATATATATATATATATATATATATATATATATATATATATATATATTTAGCTCTATTTACTTTATTATATATATATATATATATATATATATATATATATATATATATATATATATATATATATATATATATATATATATATATATATATATATATATATATATATATATATATATATATATATATATATATATATATATATATATATATCTTTCATTAAGAATAAATTATCTTCTTTATGATTATGAGATCTCAAACCAAGAGTCTTACGAGAGTATCCTTCTTTCTTCATCTCAACTCCAATTTTAGTTGCAGTCTAATATAATTTTTATTATACTAATACATTTCATTGTCGCTCTGTTTCAGAGTAGAAACGTTTTGGTGCTCCGTGTCTTATTTGTGTCTTATTTTGATAACGTCTCTTACTTCCACATTGATAGATACTATTTCTACTCACTTTATGTTCCCTATTCTTCAAATCTCAAGTTTGTCATTGATTTTCGAGTTCCTTCTCTCTCGTTTACAGGAATGCCAAAGCCTACTTCCACAATCTAATAATTCTTTGTGTTCGCTTGGTGTTGCGTTTTTGACAAACTTCAAAATGTAGTAATTTGCATATATTTTTCTCTTTCAGTATAGATTCCTCTCCAACATCTCCTCACATCCAGCCAGTATTAGACTCGCTGATTGTGGCCAATTATTACAGATTGTGCATTTATCTGGAATTCTTATTTTTCTCTATGCTTTTTTTGAGCCAGATTGTACTTATTGTTCACTCATCCCTTTATGAATATATTCTTCGTTAGATATATTTGTTTATTGGCCTAAAAATGCTTTCAAAATTTTAGTTCTTCCAATGTTCTCTTTTTGATTCATTTCAGTTTTTTCCCATATATTGATGCTAAATGTATTTTATTTCATTTTCCAGTGATCCACTATTCCTTCTTTCATTATCTTTCTATCTAAATTTCTTCCCTTAAATAATTTTTATAGTAATTGTATTGGTAACATTTCGGGTTTCTCTTTTACTTTATTATGCATCCATTTTTAGAATTTATCTAGTTTCTTATCTAAATATTCAAACTTGAAAGTTGTATTCCCATTTCTTTTTCTATAGTTCTTCTTTCTACACATTGGTTTCTGTAAAATAAATTATTTTTATTATTAGTTTTATTTGTTTATGGTTGTGAAACTTCTCCCTTGTTATAACTTAGTTATTTATGTACACATAGCTTTCAAGTGCACTCTCACTGATTCTCTCCAGTCTCTTTCTGTTCTTCAAATTGTTTCCACTATTCTTTTATTAGCCCATCACAGTGGACTTTGATCTTCTGAATTCTTTTATCACGTAATACCTCGTTCTTTCCACAGAGTTGCTTTCATTTGTTTATTTCTCAGACACTAGATCTAAGAACTAAGCTCTTTTCTTCCTCTTCTCTACTGATAAAGTCTGAAACACTTCCTTCTAGTTTGCTTCATGAATTCTTTACCCTTTTGTATATTTGCATCAGAGCTCACAAACTATATATATATATATATATATATATATATATATATATATATATATATATATATATATATATATATATATATATATATATATATATATATATATATATATATATATATATATATCGGATATATAATTATATATATATATAATTTTTTTTGGGGGGGGCTGCCTCACGCCCCCTATTGCCCCCTTCCTACATACAGGAGGTGGGCTGACCTAAGGAATTTTACATCCAGGCAGGCTTAACTCAGGTGCTCTAGGGAAGCAATAGAGTGAATGTGTCTAGCGCAGGTCAGGGTCAGACAGTCCAGTAGTAGGTATCTTGTGTCGCCTAGAGTAAGGGAGAGAAATCTTTGGCCGTGGGAGTAGGGTGCTTTATTTATTCAGATATTTTATTCTTTAAAGGAATTGTCGTGAAAAAAGGCAAAGATGGAATAATATTGTGCGTGTTTTACTGCCCAAGGTTTGCTCTTTTCGAGAAATTTCTGGTGAAAGTGTTTGGAGCATGGTGGTTTTTTGTATGTAGAGATTATTCTTTGGGTTTTCTGTGTGCAGAAATGTTTAATGATGGAGTGTTTTGATGGAGGATAGGGTGTTGAGTGTTGTAAGTAGATGTTTGGATAGTATGTTGCAGATATGCTTTTCTTTGTTAGAGCTTGGTTTTTGGGGGCTTTTGGAGTAACTAGTGTAGAGACTGGTTTATTAAAAGATATTTACTGCCTAGTGGATAACTAATTGTCTAAATGGTCTTTTACAGAAAATATTATTTTGCTTCACTTAGAAGGTGATGTATGAGAGTAGTGGAAAGGTAGCCTGTTATTATTTTTAGGACCTCATTTTGTGTGATTTCTGATTTTTTATTTTGGATTTTTAGAATAAAGGAGCACATGTGGGTAGGGACCGACCAGGGCTGGAAATTGGTGAAAAGGTAAAAAAAAATGAAATTTTAGGTTAAGAAAATTAGATTTATTTATAAGGAAGGAGTAGAATAGTCAACATTCACTTAAATTAATGATTATATGCATTTTTCAGAAAATTACAGATTTTGTATAATAAAAGTTTGAAAGAACTACAACAATTTTTGATTTTTTTTTCTGATTCACAATATATAGTTATTCAACAGGTTTACTTAGGTAAGATCCTAAGTTAAAGTTTGAAAAAATGTAAGATATAAAATTATCAATATAACTTGTATTTATACATATCATTATTTTATTGCTGTGTATCAAATTTGTATCATTTAGCTACATTATTTCAATATTATTTTGTTTATACTTTCAGTCACTATGGCTAAAAGATCAGCTTCAGCAGTAAGAGAGTACTTTATAATGTTTCAGGATAGGATCGAAATAGCTAAATGTAACATCTGCAGCCAGGAAATTAGAAGAAGACCTCCGGATGCCCCAAGTGAAAATTTCTCAACCAAATCTTTATGTGGGCGTCTAAAATCAAAACACAAAGATTAACATTCAGTAGCAGAAGAGGAGCGGTCAAAAGAAACAGAAAAGAAAAAGAAAATATTGAAAATTCAAGAAGAAAAATCTTAATTTTCTTATATTTTTGTTTGATTTAATCCACCTTTAAAAACTATAATTTGCAATTTTAACACCGGCAGGTAAACTCCGGTTTTCCCTAATTATTAGCTAGGGCCGGGGTCGGGGTTGGAAGACATATAGGTGATGAATAGTTTAATAGTAAGTGGATATTTTGTAGGTAAGCTATTGAGAGTTTCTTTCTGTTTGTCGAAGTTTGCGCCGGTGAGGGTCCTCAGTGCATTGAGTTTGTGCGGCTCTTGGGGTTATAATATTAGTGTGTGGTGTGAATATCATATGGCTGTCAAATGTATGCCTTAGGATAGTGGGTTTTGTTTTGGGAAGTCTGCGGTTCTCTTAGATTTCTGTAGTTAATAGATATTGGCGAGGGAGAGGAGAATTTTGGTAAAAATGTGTTGATAATGGAGCGTTTTTCAAAGGCAATCTTGAGTCTGATAAAAGGATGTGTGGGTAGACTGAGAAAGATTAGTTTTTCAAATATTTTAGAGACTGGGAAGAGAAGGGAAATGGGTCTGTAGGAGCAGGATATTTTTTTTTTATTATTATTATTATATGGACGTGATTCCAGGAAATGATTAAAACGTTATTTGACAATTCAACGTTAAATGTTTGGTAAGCCATGATTACATTAGGTCCTAGATGTTTTAGATGAATGTTAGATATGTTGCCAATGCCTTCTACTTGTGAGCTTTTTTAAATTTTTGATGTTGGATACTTATGGGGTGAATGGGAAGTGGTTCTTGTGGCTCGTAATTTTTTGTAATGGCGAAAATATTCGACCATCTGATGGGTTTGTGGGTTTATGGTTGATTTTTAAAAAGTGGGATATTTAATATTTGGGTTACGTATTTTGTAGTTTTGTTTGCAGATATCTTCATGGATTGGGGAGGTGGTGTGTGAGAAATATGGATTTTTTTTTTTATTGTATGGTATATTTTTGGAGGTGTCCGTTTTGTATTCTAGAAATTTAGTGAATTGATGGCAGCTATATTTTTTTGTTTCTTTAGTAATAATTTAAGTTGTTTATTCTGTCCTTGAGGTATGTGGTTT
>SEYY01019191.1:142500-145000 GCA_009176605.1 Armadillidium nasatum | reverse complement strand
GTCAGAGGGTTGGACGGAGAAAAGATGAGACTGTGTTGAAAGGCGTGTTGCACGAACCCTTCTCAGTGGAGAAGGTTTGCAACGGGAAAGTTTAGAAGTGCAGTGTCTTTGTAATAGCGATAGTATAGAGAAAATGAACCAGCAATTTGACGGGCATAAAGAGAGCGCAGAGAATGAAAGAGTTGATAAGACGATAAGCCCTAGATTCCACCATTCCCAGGAGAAATGTAATGAGTGAAAAGAACCAAATGTGTGAGGCGTACGCTATAGAGGGGCGAACAGCACCCCAACAAAGAGCAAGCATCTCGGGGGGGGGGGATTTGAAGAAATTACGAAGGTGCCTCAGAACACCTAACCTCTTAGAAGCTTATTTAGAAAGAAAGAAGAAAGCACCGAGAATATTAAGGACAAACGAATGCTTGAGTCGTGTGTTTTTGATGATGATATCGTAGTAGTTCAGAAAGTTATGTCTAGTAGAGAGATGGAGGGATTAAGTTTTTGAGGTATTGAAAACGACCCTGTTTTCTCTGCTCCAATTTGAAATGCGATAATAAGAGGTTAATTGTTCCAAAACCATATTCTTTCCATCAATTAACTACTGTATCAAACTAAAAGGAGTAATGAATTGTGCAGTTATCGGCATAGGAGAGAATGGGTGATGAAGTAATAGAGAGGTCATTAATAAAAAGTAGAAAAAGAGTTCAGGATAGGACAGATTTAAAGGAAGAAAAGAGCCCGTCAACAGCACCTATTATTGCAAGAATTTACTTTTGGTTGCATATCATGATGCAGATCTGAAAACGAAAAATTACGAAAATCTGAAATTTTCTTTCTTTGATTTTCGATTTTTTTTAATTTTAAACTGAAATTTATTATTTTATCATTTGAAAATTTTTCATATTATATATTTAAAAAGGGTCTTATTGTTAATAGCTTCTGGTTAGGTATTTTCGAAAAAAATCTGTTTCTCTCTTTCTATCCCTCTCATATATATATATATATATATATATATATATATATATATATATATATATATATATATATATATATATATATATATATTATATATATATATATATATATATATATATATATAATAATTCTTGATTATTCTTGAGCTCTTTTAAAATGTTGGAAAACTTTATTACGATTATAATTGAGCTATTCCATTAATATTATTTATTATAATTATCATCATCATCATCATCATCATCATATTATTATTATTATTATTATTATTATTATTATTATTATCGATATTTTCTCGAGCCAACTAATATATATATATATATATATATATATATATATATATATATATATATATATATATATATATTATATATATATATATATATATAATATATATATATATATATATATATATATTATACTTTTTAAATTATTAAAATTAAACTTCTAAAAAAAATTTTTTGTTTTTATTTAAAATATTCTTACTTCAGACAATTGAAAAACCTAATATAATTCATAAGTATTATTATTATTTTTATGATTATTACTGTCTATTTAATTATGTATTTATTTTCTTAGATCTGATTTGGTGGACTGGCGACACCTTCGTCAACGCAATCCAAGGGACAGACTTGAAACCGCCTTTCACGTCATGGAGAGAGAGTACGGAGTCACGAGGCTTCTTGA
Organism: Armadillidium nasatum; assembly: GCA_009176605.1. Classification (NCBI taxonomy): domain Eukaryota; kingdom Metazoa; phylum Arthropoda; class Malacostraca; order Isopoda; family Armadillidiidae; genus Armadillidium; species Armadillidium nasatum. Next base: position 143,344 of record SEYY01019191.1, on the reverse strand, counting down.
TCCAGAAGGTGAGTCAATATTAGTGGGCGTAGGTAGGGTCTTTCATAAAAACGGTGTAGACAAAGGGGTTTTGCAACTTATATTAATTTTATAATTTATGTTTAAAAAATTTACTTTTATATAAACTATAAATGAGATGCTATTGGGTTTGAACCTGCTACCAACTTATTTCCATAAGGCTATGATGATATAATATATATATATATATATATATATATATATATATATATATATATATATATATATATATATATATATATATATATATATATATATATATATATATATATATATATATATATATATATATATGGGGAGGGTTCTTCTTGAATAAAATAAGAGAAGTTTCTGTAAATTTAGTTGTAATGACATTTCTTTTAAAAAGGACAAGCAGCCAATTTTAGAGAAGTGAATGCCATCTTTTTCAATTATTTAGGGCAGCGGACGGGTCAGGTGATATATATATATATATATATATATATATATATATATATATATATATATATATATATATATATATATATATATATATATATATATATATATATATATTATATATCTCTCTATATCTCTCTCTCTCTCTCTCTCTCTCTCTCTCTCTCTCTCTCTCTCTCTCTCTCTCTCTCTCTCTCTCTCTCTCTCTCTCTCTCTCTCTCTCTCTCTCTCTCTCTCTCTCTCTCTCTCTCTCTCTCTCTCTCTCTATCTCTCTCTCTATCTCTCTCTCTCTATCTCTCTCTCTCTCTCTCTCTCTCTCTCTCTCTCTCTATCTCTCTATCTCTCTCTCTCTCTCTCTCTCTCTCTCTATATATATATATATATATATATATATATATATATATATATA
>SEYY01019191.1:132500-135000 GCA_009176605.1 Armadillidium nasatum | reverse complement strand
TTAATATAGAATTATTTTTAATTTCAAATTAGTGTACTATTATTTTTATTAAATAAAATTAATGTTTCTAATATTATATTTAAATAATTTACTTCTTGTTGGATAGTTTCAAAAGTATTTTTTTAATAAATCTAGTTTCAAAAGTTTGCTGTTTAATTTTCTCTAAAATATAAAGGTTCAATCATTTGGAGTTTTTTTCAGTAGAAATTCTTTGAAACACTCATTTATTTTATTTACATTAGTTTTTAATTATTTTTCTTGTCTATTCTATTATTAATCATTATTATTATTATAATTATTTTTATTTTTATTATTATTATTTTTATTACTATTATTATTTATTATTATTATTATTATTTGAAGTAGTAGTATTTATTCATGATACTTAGTTAATTTTCGAAACCTAGTTTTATTGTACTTTTTATTACGATTTCTTGCATTTTATATAATGAATATTTGAAGAGTTTAATTATCCTAAAGTAATAGATATAATGATAAAAATTTTATTTTCAGGGTTGTGAAGTTAGAAGAACGCTACGTGAGCACCAGAACACTCTTCGAAAACCGCCTTCTCATAGTTTTAAATAATAAATCTTTTACTCAGCAAGAATCTTTCACAACCACAAAGCGTATCATTGTCTCTGAATCACGACTTGTTGAAACTAATGAACATTTCAAATTTTTGCAAGAGTGCATCAATTGGTGTAAAGATAAATTGGTATTATTATTATTATTATTATTATTATTATTATTATTATTATTATTATTATTATTATTATTATTATTATTCTCTTGGTTTGTTTGAAGTTGAATAAGCCTTTTTTCCTTCGAGTATATTTATCTAATTACTTTGCAGAGAAAGTTAAATGATAGCGACTACGGAAATGATTTAGCAGCTGTCGAGAGAGAATATGAAAACCACCAAAAGGAACACAAAATTATTCACCAATTTCACACAAATGTAGATCAGTGCTCTGTTGCAGAGGTAATAATATATTATGCAATACGCAAATTGCCTATTAGGTTTTTTATTCATTTTAGGATATAGTATTTTTCAAAAGTATATTTTTTAATAAATCTAGTTTCAAAATATTTAACTTCTTCTTAGAACAACTTCTCTGGCGAAGAGAGACGTCTCTACGTCGATTTGCTGTCTCAGCTACGCAAAACTTACGCCGAATTACTGTCATCAAGCAATAAGAGAGTTTCAGACCTTTTCAGTCTCCTTGAATTCCTCCAAGCGGCTACCCAGGAACTTATTTGGCTCAACGAAAAAGAGGATACAGAATTAAATAGAGATTGGGCTAACAAAAGTTTAAATATACCTGATGTCGAAAGATATCATGAGGTACGTTTGATTGTACTCTATTAAGAAATGTAATAAAAAAGTGCAAGGAAAGATTTGCGTTGTAATTTATTAACTTTGCCTTAAGTCAACGCAATACAATTTAAATTTAATATGACGTTCTTAATACCTTTAGATTTTGAAATGTAAGAAATTAAGTTTTATATTTATTCCGATCAGAGTCTAATGAATCAGTTGGAAAAGAGAGAATCTCAGTTCAGTGCTGTGCAAGACCGCGGAAATAATCTTGTAATTAGTCATCACCCGGCTAGTAAAACTGTTGAAGCTTATTTGGCTGCCATGCAAACGCAGTGGCAGTGGCTGCTCGAACTTATGCTGTGCTTGGAAACACATCTTCATCATGCATCTTTTTATCACACTTTCTTCACTGACATTGCGAAAGCAGAGCAATGGATCATGGCGTAAGTTTACTTTCACATTTTGTCCAGAAAGTCACTTTGTTTGAATTTTCTAGTTTCCTATATTTATAGTTTTAGAATATATAAAATACTTACTTCCAAAACTATCCCCCTCCCCCTGACATATATATATATATATATATATATATATATATATATATATATATATATATATATATATATATATATATATATATATATATATATATATATATATATATATATATATATATATATATATATATATATATATATATATATATATATATATATATATATATATATATATGTGTAGGCAAGATGATCGCTTAAACACTACTTATTCTGTAACTGATTTCGGCCTTGATGACGGAGAACAGTTACTTAGAGAAATGCAAGATATTAGGGAAGAGCTTGCACAGTTTAACAGCACAGTTGATGAGCTTATTAACCGTTCGAAATCAGTTGTGCCTCTTAAACAAAGACGTCAATCACTTCGCCAACCCACCGCAGCCACCGCCATATGCAACTACAAAAAAATGGATGTAAGATATTGATAAAACTTTTTCTTTTTATGAATTATTACAAATAACGTATTTACTTTTAAACTTTACTTTTATTTTTAATGTGTTGATGATTTTTATTTTAAACATGCTTCCTAAAGAATTTTTTTAAAAATGTTTTTCTTATTTGAAGAATTCCAATTATTGTGAAAGATATTTGTTTCGTCTGTTAAATTCATTTTTAAAGACATTGC
>SEYY01019191.1:127500-130000 GCA_009176605.1 Armadillidium nasatum | reverse complement strand
AATTGCTGTTCGTCGTTCAAGTGATCCTTGAAAAATTCTATAATTTATGACTTTACTACTTTAACGATGATAATATATATATATATATATATATATATATATATATATATATATATATATATATATATATTATATATATATATATATATATATATATATATATATATATATATATATATATATATATATATATATATATATATATATATATATATATATATATATATATATATATATATATAATATATGTTAAAAACTCAATTAAAGAATACTGGTATTCTGAACTTATATAAATAGATTTTAAAACCACTAAAAGAAGAATAAAAGCAGTTTACGTTTCGCCCCCTGTCATTAGCTGGGCCTTATCAAAACTAACTAAAAAAAGGAGGAAGGCGTTCAGGAAGAAAGCGCATAGTTAATTCTAAAATCTAAAAAGGCAACCCGAGAGGCGCGTATAGATCATGGAAAACGTCCTGCGAGTGAATTTGCATATCTGTCCAATGAGAAAAAACCCTCTCAAGCATTGAAATTCGCAAGTATAAAATATGATTCTATGAGTTGGTTAAGAGCTTTATTTTTGGATGAAAAATATATTGGAATCTTTCCAATCAATTCCAATCTTTTTTCATCTCAAAATAAGACTCTTAACCAACTCATAGAATCACATTTTTTACTTGCCAATTTCAATGCTTGAGAGGAGTTTTTCTCATTGGACAAATTTGCAACAGTCTTTGCTACAAATATATGCGCCCCCTTCTCAGGTTGCCATTTTAGATTTTCGAATTGCTATGCGCTTTCTTCCTGGCCTTCTTCCTCCTTTTTCGGTTAGTGTTGATAAGGACCAGCTTATAATAGAGAGCGAAACGTAAACTACTGCTTTTATTTCTCTATTTTAGTGGTTTTAATATATATATATATATATATATATATATATATATATATATATATATATATATATATATATATATATATATATATATATATATATATATATATATATATATATATATATATATATAATATATATATATATATATATATAAAGAATTACAATGTTTGTCAAAAATGAGTTGTGACTTTGTGACAAGCAAGTAGAAGAAAGTTAAGTGTAGAGCAGACTTTCATAACAAATTTCCAGAAGATTTATGAAGAGGAAGAACCAGAATTGAATGTGTTTGTAAATTTATAAAGTAAAAACTTTTTAGTATTACAGAGAATTCCATAATGAAATATAATTAGCAGAAGTTTTTGGATATGATGTTAATTCTTGAAGGCAGCATTTTAGTTGAAGGGAAATAAATTAAATTGTACGACTCCATAATAGAGGGAATTTCCAGTTATTAGTTTCGCGAATAATTTTCATTACAAAGGAATTCTTTGAAGCACAACTGCTTGTCCCATCAGCTATTAGCACCAAAATTTAAAACTTTTTTTTCGCCAAAACATTTGTCGTTCTGAATTAAGATTTTTAGAGGTCGAATAGGATTTGTTGAACAGAAGATTCTCGAGGAGCCCAGAGGAATATATATATATATATATATATATATATATATATATATATATATATATATATATATATATATATATATATATATATATATATATATATATATATATATATATATATATATATATATATATATATATATATATATATATATATATATATATATATATATATATATATATATATATATATATATATATATATATATATATATATTATATATATATATATAATATAATAATAATAATAATAATAATAATAATAATAATAATAATAATATAATAATATATATATATAATATATATATATATATAATAATATTCACCTCTGGTGAGGCATTCTAAAATTTCCACTAGAGTTAGGGGAAATGTCGGAAATCCGATCAAGTTAAAGGCCGACATGTCTCGATACATGGTATTTGAAGGAATCATAGGATGTTGTGTAAAATAGATAAAAGGAGTGTGTTCTAGAATTTTCGAGTTGAGTACATGTAAGATTGAGCATAGCTCTCAAGTCTGGAGTCAGAAAGTTGGACAGAGGAAGGATGAGAATGTGTAGGAAGACGTGTCGCATGAACCCTTATCAGTGGGGGAGGTACACGATGGGAGGGTTCAGAAAGCAGTTTCTACTGTAATAGAGATAGTATAGAGAATGACCCAACAATTCGACGGGCAGAAAGAGACCAGAGAGAATTTGTGGGAGCGGAAGAGTTCATAACACGAAAAGCCCTAGACTCCATCTTTTCAAGGAGAGCTGTATGAGTGGAACCACCCCAGATGTGTGATGCGTACTCCATGCAGGGGTGAACAACACCCCTGTATATAGATATATATATATATATATATATATATATATATATATATATATATATATATATATAATATATATATATATATATATATATATATATATATATATATATATATATATATATATATATATATATATATATATATATATATATATATATATATATATATATATATATATATA
>SEYY01019191.1:110000-122500 GCA_009176605.1 Armadillidium nasatum | reverse complement strand
TTACCTCCTTCCAAAACATTTTACTCCTTCCTCTAAAACTCTCCACTATCTTATTACCCCATTTTTCATCAGCTCTTTCTTTCGCTCTCCTTACCTTCCTTTTGGCTATCCTTTTCTTTTCTTTTATATGACTCCAACTCCTCTTTGGCTCATCACTATAGCAACTCCTTCCTTATCTCTCACTCTCTCTTACTAACACTTGAATACGCCCCTTCAAAATCACCAAAATCGACCTCCCTTTTCCTTAAGCTTTCTTTCTGTCAACCTCAACAAATCCAACTTTTTAATTTTACACATTTCTCCAATTTCCACTTGCTTCTTTAAATAACAAAACAATTTTTGGCAAGATCATTTTTGAGGAGCAACTTAATTGCGCACATATGTAGTATATTAATTAATTAATACTCACACTAAATAATGAAACAATAATATATATATATATATATATATATATATATATATATATATATATATATATATATATATATATATATATATATATATATATATATATATATATATATATATATATATATATATATATATATATATATATATATATATAAACTTCAGTACATTTTTATATTTATTTCTCTTCTCATTTTATTACTTTTCATCTGAGATTTTCATGCAAATTACTATTATTTCTTTCATCCGCAATTATGGTAATTACGTCAAGTTTAATAACATACGAGTTTTCTTTGCCTAATTCCAAGTATTTTTGGATAAAAGTTTGCTTGTCAGTTGTGTTTCTGTCTCGCTAATGATAAGAGCGAAAGGAAATTTCTCTTTTAAAACGTGCGATAATATTCCTTAAGCTTTTCTAATGGTGTTTTTGAATTTAATTTTTTTAAAGTTAATATTTCTTAAATTTATTTTGCTAAGGGTTATTGTAGTTAAAATGATTAAGTAATGATGACTTTGGTGTGAAATAAATTCAGCATTTCGAACTATGATTCCTCGTGAATGTATTTTATCGTTAGACGATGAGCCGCGCTTATCTGAGTGTCAGTTATTTAGCTGTGAAATTCGCACCCTGGATTTATCCTCTAATCTGAGAGGAACGGCTATTTTCTTTCCACTCCCAAACTTCGAAAATAATTATCCTGAGGAGGATTGCGAGGCGGGATGTACTTGCCGGTGTCACAGATCAGGAAACTTTTCTGTATTATCTGGCAGAAGTTTGGCTTTAGCCAAGGGTCACAACTCAAATGAAGAATTATCGATTTCTCGGCATGGTAAGACCATTAATGTTGGAAGAAACTGTGATTCATCAAGCTATATATATATATATATATATATATATATATATATATATATATATATATATATATATATATATATATATATATATATATATATATATATATATATATATATATATATATATATATATTATATATATAATATATAAGTGCGTGTGTAGTTTGCTTGTAAATGAAGTTCTATCAGTTGAATTAACAACTTGATATACAGTAAGCGAGAACTTACACAGTTCCTTATCTCAGAGGGTGTTTCCCACCCCAAAACAAACTTAAGACGAACTACTATACAAATACCACAATCTAATTACTCTTAATTCATAATTCCATTAATTTTTCCACGAACAAATATACATGAAATTTTTGTAGTCAAACCACTTTAAATTTCTTTTGTAACCGAATAGTAGGATAAAACGAGTGATCACGTATTATCTCCCTGTTGCACTTTTCAAGATTGTTTCTATTCTCAATTATGCTCGAAGTTCTTATAACTTAACAGGTGCAATAACCATTTTAGAAAAGATCAAAATTTTCATCAGTTTCTCCCATTGTATTTATTATAAGGAAGTGAAACTAACCAGTTCTACAAACACCAACTTTGTAAAATCTTTGTGTGAATGCCAACTCTATTCTATTCGATCCCTCCCCCATTCGAGTAACTTAAATGAAAGCGAAGTGAGTGGACACCATGCTTATATTGACACTTTTTTTTTCTTTTCTTTTTATACACTTCGAAAAAAATCGAACATGTAACTCCATCAGGAGTTTATTTATTTTACTGTTCAGAGTTACTCTGATTGCGACTAAGCCCCGAAATAAGACTTTCCGTTAATATGTCTTTATATTATTATTATTATTATTATTATTATTATTATTATTATTATTATTATTATTGTTATTGTTATTATTTTTATTTTTATTTTTTGTTTTTTTATCAGGTTTCTCGTCTTTTAATATTGATATATCAATATTTATATCGCTGAAAAATAATCATAATTCTTTGTTTTTTAATAAAATTTCTTAATTAGTTATATTCGTTATTTTAGGGTAGATTAGGTCTAGTTACGTTAAGTTATGGTTGAAATATTACATTATTCATTAAATTATACAAAAAATTCTTTACTTTTCAATATATCAAAATTTTTACTTCAGTTTATCGAAAAATCGTAAGACCAGAAATCTGCTTTACTTTTTCCTAATTATTATTATTATTATATTATTTATTATTATTATTATTATTATTATTATTATTATATCATTAATATTATTATATCTATTATTATTATTGGGAAGTATTAAATTTAATATATAATATATTATATATATATATATATATATATATATATATATATATATATATATATATATATATATATATATATATAGTGGCTCAGTCGATCGAGCACTCGTTATGGCAAACGAGAGGTCCAGGGTTCGAGGCCTGGCCGGAGCGGGAAATGTGAGCGATTTCTCCTTGCGCTTAGCTCCGAATGACTCAGTCGTTAAACGAATACATCAGTGGAGTGCCCTTGCCACTGATGGGAATAATCTCCGGCATCCGCGATAGGCCTGGCCCAGCCAGCGGTATCCGCCGTGGGCCCGTGAAACCCTAGGATCTTCCTCGAAAGATCCAACTGACAGGACGATAGTCCTTCCTTGGGATGAAGGATATATTAATATATAATATATAATATAATATATATATATATATATATATATATATATATATATATATATATATATATATATATATATATATATATATATATATATATATATATATATATATATATATATATATATATAGATATAGAATGTTTCTGAGTTTCGATGTTTTGAAAATATCGATATTCGAAAATATCGATATATCGAAATATCGATATTTTATTCATTTATATTATATTATTATAAATTATTATTATTATTAATATTTTTTATAATTATTATTTAGTATTCTAGCGTACCTAGTTCGACTTATCATAACCTGAACTACCGAAGTTGCCGTAAAATACAGGCCTAACCTATACAAAAACGTTGCAATGAGATACCGATTAAAATCGAAATTTCAAAATATCGATATAAAAAAATATCGAAACTCAAAACATTCTATACCTAAGCCATATATATATATATATATATATATATATATATATATATATATATATATATATATATATATATATATATATATATATATATATATATATATATATATATATATATATATGACTTAATAGGATCTTTTAAAATATATCTACCCCAGCCAATTGCAGTGAAATTTTCAATATTTGTAGAACATGACTACCAAAAAAAAAAAAACGACAAAAATATTTAAAATGCCGAGAAACGAAAGGGAAATAAGTTATCGAGTTTTGAAAATTGAAAGAATAGCGAAAATCCTGAAATGTAGCCAATGTGTCGAGAGTATATTTATAAACCTCATATATGGTTCATGTCTTTTCCCCTCATTTTTTTCCGAACAAACTGTTCGACTTAACCTAAGTTTGACTTAAAAGGTATAAGTAGGCAAATATATATAATATAAAAAGTTTTATTTTTGTTTTTGCGAAATAAAAATAAAAGTTTACTATAAAAAATTTGCCATAAATTAATACATAAAAAAAGGGCCAACGAAAAATTGACTAATAAAATAGCCTAGTGTAGATTAATTAAAAAGAACCACTTGATATTTATTTCTTATATAACGTAATATAACCTTCCCAACAGAGGTAACCTATGCAACGCTCCTAAACAATCAGTAACTGTTAACATTTACAAGCATTCATCGTAACCAGTCAATTGCTGCTAACCTATACATTTTAATCAAGCTGTGTGCATCGTTGATAGTATTTGTAACACAGTTAATTTAAAATATTATTGAGAGAGAAAACCCTTGCTCTTGCCAGTTTTTTGAATATAAATCATATTCACTAGTTCCCATCACGCTGGAAAGGTTTGGTAAGGTTGTTACGTTAATGTATGTTAGGTTAGATTTGGAAAAAAAAAAAAAAAATTTATTTTTTTTTGTGATGTTTCGCCAAATTATTTAGATTGAAATTGGAGTCCTTCAATATTTAATTATTTTGCTTTATACACTTTTTGGAAATTTATGGAATTTTACGATCTTTAGCTCTCATGTTGGGTAGGTCGATAGAATATCTTTGTGATATATATATATATATATATATATATATATATATATATATATATATATATATATATATATATATATATATATATATATATATATATATATATATATATATATATATATATATATATATATATATATATGCCAGTGATAAACGCTTTTGCAAGAGTAACTAACCTAACGGAGGCAAAAATAATTTAAGTAACCCATTCTGCCAAAAGTTTTAAAACTATATATATATATATATATATATATATATATATATATATATATATATATATATATATATATATATATATATATATATATATATATATATATATATATATATATATATATATATATATATATATATATATATATATATACAACATAAGTAGCTTTTCCTTTTACTCAAGGCTTATAATGCAATTAACCGCTTCTAACAATCCCCCTCCCCCTGAACCCTTCACTTTCAGTGACCCCTTTGCTCCCTCCTTCAGAACCGAAGCCTGGTCAAGTATTGGTTGAACAAAGTAACAGTCTCAAAGAGTACTTGGATGAGATGGAAAAATTGCTGCTACAGCGTTGCCTTGCTGCAATCCCTAGGGATCTCGATCTTCTAGAGCAATTAGTCATTGAACACAAGCAGTTTGAGAATGATTTAACTTCTAGAGAACTTGAGGTAAAAATTTATTTTTATTTTTAATTGAGGTTTTACATTAGGTTCCAATATTTTTCAAGTCATTTTCATAGTTATTAATTTTTTTATTACATATAGTAAGGTTTTATGAAATCCGTTTGAACGTTTCTTTTAATGAATTTTTGAAATAATTTTTTGGACACCTTCATTTCTCTTTAGAAATTTTAATTTTACAGGTTTGAAGAGATTGAACTTCTAATATTTGTTGCCAAATTCTTTTTTTAATTACAATTAATATTCATAAGAAGAATCAGTCCAAGCAAATGCTTCATTTTGTTTTATAATTATTAATTTTTTCTGATGATAAAATAATAATATGGCGTTATTTAACTTAAATCTCATTTACCACTTACGTTCCTTATTTGCAATGATTCCAGTATTAGAACTCACAAAGTTGTAAATTTTTTCAGGTTGAAAGTATTCAGAAGAACTACCAAAGTCTAAGTCGCCGAACTCCTACCATTCAACGCGCTGTCGAAGCAGTTACTCAACAGTGGGATAGAATTTGGGCACTTTCACACGTGTATATCGAAAGGTAAGCCAACTAACATATTTAATTATAAATGCCTTTAAAATATATATATTATATATATATATATATATATATATATATATATATATATATATATATATATATATATATATATATATATATATATATATATATATATATATATATATATATATATATATATATATATATATATACACAAAATCACAGTGTGTTAAGCAAACTTATGGTTCGGGTTTTGCCTTCACTTCACGGCTACGAATATTCTATTTGCACAAATTAGTTGTTGAGGTTATCGAAAACTTAATATAATTAATAGTCTGACCCAAAGCTATAATTTTTAAACTTATATCTATCCTTTTTTCCGGTCTTTCTGAAATAACTATTGTTGATATTCGGATGGTGTAATTGAATGAGCAATTGATCTTTGATTTTTCTTGAAATTTTGTTTGTGGTGCGAGAAAATTTTGATTTTCATTGTCCCAATAATTTTGCTTCTTCATCTATGAACCCTACGTTGTTTTCCACACAACATAATTTTCGAAATCAAACTATTCCAAATCTTCCTTTCTTCTTGATATTCTTTGTATTTCTTTTTCTTATGACTTTTCGTTTCTTAAAAATCCTTCAGAAATACTTTATACTACCCTAATATATATTTTTTTCTTGTATGGAATATCCATCACATACAGCAAGGCGGTTCTAGTCATTTAACTCTTGAAATAGTGTACTAAATGACTCCAACATTGTCTTATACCATCTCTTTAGTTTTGCAACGCACATTGTTCTTGTGAACTCATTTTGCATACCTGCACCTTTGGGAATAATTGGTGTGATCCGTGTTTTCACACACTCAGCTTTTCTCTCTCCAACTTTGACATCCAGTTTAACTGCTACTCTCGTACTTACTTGTAATCCACTGTTCAAGTCTAGGACATTTCCTTCTGCACTGTTCACTTTCAAACTCCTTACATTGGAATATTTATGCCTTTGATCTGATTCCAAAATTTTCATCAACTCTGGTAGTATTTTTATTGACCTAAATTTTTTCTATAAAAAAATAAATTAATAAATAAAGAAAACAAAATATGGACAAAATCCTCTCATAGATTCTTTCAATATTGATGTTCTTTTGGCTTTTGTCTACCAGTTTACATCTGCATATGTTTTAATTTCATCTTCCCATTTTTTATATATACATTTTTTTTAATTAAAAGTTTGCATCTCACGGAGAGAGAACTTTTCTAGGTGTTGTATAAGAATCAGGAAACAGGATCAAACTGGTGCTTTCTAGCACGTGAGTCAATCACACCACCGTTTGTTCCATTATATTTTCTTTACTTTTATCCTGTCATTACATTTTAGGGACTTAACCGTGGTTTAATTATTTGAACCTACATTTGGAATTAAATTTACTACAAATCATTGAAATTTCTGGTAATAGATTCATGTAAGAAGTTCTTTTCTTAAGAAACATATTGTTGTACTTTTTATTAAAAATATTTTCAACTTTAGAATGAAATGCGTTGAAATGGTGGTGACAGGCATTGAAGAAGGAACACAAGTCATTAGTGAAGTTGAATTGAAACTTGCTGAATTCCAGGACCTACCGGACGACATAGATATGCTTGAACACACTCACAAACAACTCATTCAGATTCAGAACATCATCCAAGATCACCAGGTTAATTAGATGAGTTATTTTTGGCATATTTCTTGTGTTTCCTTAGAATTATGACATTATTAATATTTTACATTTTCAGATCTTAATTGATCGACTACTTGAGGAATGTCGAAATGTTCGGACCCTCGTTGTTAAATCGAGACCTAGTCAGAAAATCCATCCAGACGTTGATAAATTAGAGGAAGATGTAAGGAAGTTAAGGATGAGATGGGACACTATTTGTACACAGATTATCGAGAGGTAAGCAGGTATTTTAAAGATTGTACTAAGTGAAAAATATTATAGTTTTGTTGGAAGTTTGAAAACCTGAATGTATTTTCCAATTTTATAAAAAAAAAATTCTTTCAGATTGAGAAGCTGTGAGGCTGCCTCTGAACTCTTATCTAAATACCGAAATGGTCATGAAGTTGAACAAATGGTCACGAATTCATTCCAAAAAGAACTTCGTGCCGAGAAAATTGAAGACTTGGGACCTTCTGAAGCAGAACTTGAAGCAGAAAGATTGAGGGTAAGACTGTTCTTGCTACGGCGAATTGAAGTAGGACTATTTTATTACTTACCAGTATCTTTTTATGAACGCTTCTTTAAATATTATCTCGATAAATTTATTTATATTAACGTGTGGTTTTCTGATTATTCTTCATTTTTATTATCTTAAACTCCAATTTAGGAAATTGATTCGCTAATGTATGCGAATTTCTCTTCTATTGGGATTATGGATTACATTTCAGCTTTTCATGATTCCTTTCTATCCTTTATTCCTATCTACGTTTTGTCTGCTTACTGTTTATCTTACTAACATTCTCCTTTCGTCTCCACATTCCTTCTTACCTTATCAAGTACTTTAACCTACACTGTAACATATCATTACCTTTCCAAACCTGTCCAACATCTCCGTTATGTCCAGTCCAGTTTACCGAACCAGCTTGACTGCCGCTGCACCTGACGATAACCTTCACAAGTATCCTCTGCAAATGACGAGCAATATAGGAAAATAAAAACAGATGGTTGCATGTTTGCTTGTCGAAGATTTAATTAATGATAATAGACGTTGTTCTCTCCTTACAGAATATGTATATGAAAGTTTTGGAGAAGAAGCCGAGTATTGAAAATGTTAATATTCTAGGTGGCCGTTTCATTAGAGAGGCCAAGGTATGTTAAATGATGGGTGTTGCGTGTGTTAACTTTTATGGTTAACACTCGCTTTCGTTGCACTTTCTCTTACTATTGTACATTCACGAATTTTTATTAAGTTAAGAATAAAAATTTTAATTCCAATTTTCTCTTTAAAAATAATTTTTTTTAAAGTTAATTTTTGGGATTATAAAAGGATTTCTTAAATAAATTAACTTGAGATTCATATTAAGCATGCTATTTCAATAATAACAATAATAATAATAGTAATAATAATAATAAAATCAAGGTTACATGTCGCATGACTTAATAGCTAATAACTTAATAATAATGACTTAATAGCTAATAGGTAAAATGATTAAAATATATAAGGTGATTAGATTTTGTATCTGGTTGCTTAATTAAAATTATTGGGTAATCGGGTTTATTTGCTCTTGTTGCCATTCCCCAACTCATTTTAAGGAAATTATGGTATTAACTAACAGTGTCCCTTTAGTAGAACGGGTTAACTGTCCCCCAGTTCTAAAACTAATAGGTGACAACCCCGTTCCTAGATTTACGACTTGAGGTTGTCTCAATACAAGGAAAGCCTCGAGGAGCTTCACCCTAGTCTGGACGCTAGTCTTAAACGCCAAAAGACTCCTTCAGGAGCTGCTGTTGTTGCCAAAGAGTTGGATCAGCTTAACAGAGATTATTGTTTTGTAGCAGACGAAATTTACGACCGCATGGCCAAGATCTACAACAGATACCATCTCAACAAAAAGTTTAAGGTAATTTTTAATTTTATATATATATATATATATATATATATATATATATATATATATATATATATATATATATATATATATATATATATATATATATATATATATATATATATATATATATATATATATGCTTGAACGATTAAGAAGTTTTTGACGATGACGATGAAATTGAAAAATTAATGTTTAAAAATTTATATTTTAATAAATTTCAACAGTTTTATAATAAGGAAGAATTAAATTACTTTTTTTTATTCTTTATTCACATGTGTAAAAAAAATCCATTTAATTTAAATATGTAGCATTGTAGTATCTTCAGAACATTAGTTTTAAAAATTTAAATACTATTATATAGAATATGGAGAGACGTGCAAAATTCAAGTACTTTAAATTTATAGCTCTGAAATTGTGATGCAGAAGCATAGTCTTTTCTCCAGTTTCTAACGTAATTTGATTTGGTCTTGGGTTGTATATTTGGCACCCATTACTAAACAGTCTTTCACACTCAACAGAAGAAGGTTGAGAACAGATATTAATAAACCAGTATGTGTTAATTAATCGGCAGAAAGTTGATGACGATGACGATTGAACTAAAATATGCCCACTGCCGATATATATATATATATATATATATATATATATATATATATATATATATATATATATATATATATATATATATATATATATATATATATATATATATATATATATATAACTCGTTGCATGGTGTATCAATGAAATGTCGTAAATGAGGTTCGCATCCTAATTAGTACTACATTTTAAACATAAGAATTTACATCAGAAGTTAATACACTTTCAAAATTCATTCTTAATATTAAAAATTATACTGAACGTTCTATTTTGAGCTTGGTTCAAAGCTATTTTTATCGATTGCTCACATTGTCCTTTCAAATTAAGATGCAGATTTTGTAAATCTAATCAATCTAGGAGAACACAGTATTAATTTTTTTTCAACTAGAAATTCAACCTGACCTGAGATATATATATATATATATATATATATATATATATATATATATATATATATATATATATATATATATATATATATATATATATATATATATATATATACACTAAGGGTGTACCGGAATTTCGGTCTGGCCAGAATTTGGAATTTTTTTCCGGTTTCGGTTCCGGCCGGAATTGTGAACAAATTTCAACTGGAACCAGAAATACTAATCTATTTCTGAGAAAAAAATTTGCAGTAAGGATTTTATATTACATAATTCATAACGCATCTTTTAACATAATAACAAACATATAATAGTAGCTTTGTGTAGCATTCATATTACATACTTTTATTTAAATAAAGTTTGTTCCAATACCCCAAAATATAGAATAATTAGATATTCTCAATAAATTCAAATTTAATTAACTATATATATATATATATATATATATATATATATATATATATATATATATATATATATATATATATATATATATATATATATATATATATATATATATATATATATATATATATATATATATATATATATAATGCTTTTATGTTGAAGGTTATATAGGAAATTTTGTTTGCATTTCTTTATAGTTAAGGAAAGTTCACGAAAAATTCTGGTTTGGGCCGGAATCCTTTTTTTGAGGATTTCGGCTAATTCCAGTTCCGGTACACCCTTACTGTATACACATACACATACACATGCACATACTCTTGTTAGTATAGACGTTTGAGGGAGGGTGTGACCTCATACAATAGTGTAAAAATGGGGCATGAACCCCAAAAGATTGAGAACTCCTGATTTAGAGGAATAACTCATTCAGGAATTCGTATCACCCTTGCACTTTCTTTGAGTGCAAAGTATTACTATGGAAACTCTTGTAACAGAACTACAATACCAACCATTTATGATCATGTGTTTACAACTCCGTCCCCATACAACTTATTTCAATCACATCCAATTGTCATTACAGTTACTACTTATTTTGCAAAGTAAAATACATTAAAATGTTAGATTAAAAAGTTAATGTTATTTGACTAAAATTCACTTGCAGTTGGACAGTCAAGCCTTTATTTTTAAACTTATTAGAAGGTATTTCCTAATACCTATGAAGTTGGCAAAGAGTTAGAAGCTTAGATTTGTCATGTAAAAAAGTAAAAAAATTAAAAGCAATGTAGCTATTACATATTTTGTTTTTTCATTGTATGGTCACAAAAAAGAAAGATCACAAGAAGAGAAACACCAAGAATATTGAGGACGGATGAAAGTTTGAGTAGAGTGTTTTCGAAGAAGTTCTCATAGTTTTGTGGAAGATTGTGTCGAGTAGAGAGGTGACGCAATTGATTTTTTGAGGCATTGAAAACTATCATGTTTTTCTGCCCCAATTGAGCATAACGGTTAAGTTTGGGTTCAGAGAGTTGGACAGAGAAAGGATGAGACTGTGTATAAAGTCGTGTCGAACGAGCCCCTTCTCATTGACGGAGGTATTCGACGTGTGAGAGTTCAGAAGAGCAATGTTCGTTGTAATATCGATAGTATAGAGAGAGATGACGCAACAATTCGACGGACAGAGAAATTGGAGAGTTAGTAAGACAAAATAGTTTATAAGACCAAAAAGCCCTAGACTCCACCTTTTCGAGAAGAGCTGAATGTGGGGAACCACCCCAAATGTGTGAGGCATACTCCATAAAGGGGCGTTGCTAGTTGTTTTATTAATGGTTTATGTACATTGTATCTTTGTTATAACTCTTGATGCTTCTATGTAACTAGATAATTGAGGTTTTGTTAAATAAAATAACTATTATTGAAATAATGAAGACATATAAGAACTGTTTTCAAATCATCGAATAAGAGACCAGCTTCTCTTATGAAGTAACAAGCATTCACCAGAGAAGAAGCTTGGCCATGAGAGAAGAGACACTTCAGCATCTGACAGAGCCAGGGTAGGAACACAGGTATCGTAATTCCCCTGGCGAGAAGAAGGAATATATAATTATTAATTGATTTCACAATCACAATTATTTACCATTTAAAGTTCTTAACTGTACTGTATTGCTAGAAATATAATAGTGCCAATTTGTGAATTGCAATTATTTGCCTGAAGCATTGTTGCTTCATTTATAATTTCATTTTGCATTTGCCCACTTAATAGACATTATCAAAAGATTGAGTGTAGGGTCACTCTGGAGTCCTTGTAATGAAATAGATAGATAAACCCAAACTGCAATAATCCTTTGAAAATCTTCATTAAATGGACAAATGTAAAATGAAATCATAAAAGAAGCCTCAATGCTTCGGGAAATTTATTTTTTTATTC
>SEYY01019191.1:62500-95000 GCA_009176605.1 Armadillidium nasatum | reverse complement strand
AGATGAGTGGTAGAGTTGTGTAAAAGGGAGAGGAAGAATGGGGGCCAGAATAGTTTGTGTAAGATTAAAGTTAAGAAGGGGGTATTGGGTTTTTATTTGTGCTTAAGAACCGGTAGTAGGAGCAAATGAAAAGGAAAGAGAGAGAGACATTTTGTTAAGAGTCTGAGTGAGTGTGTGGGAAGTTTTGACTGTAGGGATCATGTTTGTATGTTGGGGGATTTGAATGCAAGGGTGGATATAAGAAGAGTGAATAGTGGAATAAGACCATTTGGAGTGGCAAAGGTAAATGAAATGATTGGAATGTGTGCTGCAAGGGATCTTACGATTGAAATACATGGTTTAAAAAGAAAGCTAATCACAAATATACCTGGGTGAGTGGTGTGAATGGGGTAATGGGACTGTTGGATTTTGTGTATGAAATGAGAAAGGAGAAGTAGGTTGATGAATGTTAACGTACGGAGGGAAGCTGAAATGAGTATTTTGGATCATTATTTCGTGGTTGCGAAAATAAAAGTTAAAGGAGGATGGGAGGGTGGTGAAGATAGTGCCGGTGGAGAAGTTAGAATAAGAGGAGAAGGGAGGTGACTACACAAGAGGGATAAGGGAGAAAGGGAAGAAGTTGAAGGATAGTGAGGTGGAAGGAGATGGAGGAGGATTGGAATAAACTGAAGGGAGCGTTAGTGGAGGTTGCGAGAAGAGTGTGTGGGATGAATAATATAGGGAATGGTAGAAGAAAGGGGAGTGAGTGGTGGAATGAATTGTTGGGTAATATAGTCAAGAGGGAAAAGGCCTTTTGCCAGTATTTGGGCACAAAGGATGATAAGGATTGGGAAGAGTGTAGGGAGGTAAAGAGGGCGAAAGTGGTGGGGAGGAAAGTTGGCAGAATATTTTAAGGAAAAGTAAGTTGTTTTGGAAGGAGGAAAATAAAGCGAGGAAAGGGATAGAGGAACTGGGAGACGGTGTGAAGTGGAAAGATGGTGATGTGATGCAAGGAGAGAGGGAGGTGGGGGAGAGGTGGAAGAGATACTTTAGAGGTATCAGTATCAGGGTATTGGCTTCGGTATCAAGGTGGTGATTTGTTGGCAGAGGAATAATGAGGTAATGTTATTAGAAGAGGGGAGAGGAAGTAGAAGTAGCAGTGGGAAAGGTGAAGAAGGCAAAGTCGGCAGGAATGGATGGTATATATGGGGAGATGATAAGGGTGGGAGCGGGAGAGGTGGTTGACTATGTTGGGGAGAGGGAAGTGCCTCAGGAGTGGCAATATGACTGTATAGTGTCGATATATAAAAGGAAAGAGGATAAGATGGTGTGTAGTAATTATAGGGGGATAAGTTTAAGTGTAGTAGGGAAATTTATAAGAGTTTTTAGTATCGAAAGTGTAGGAATTGATAAGAGAGAGAGAGAGAGAGAGTGGAAAATGAACAGGGAGGTTTTAAAGAAGGTAGGGCATGTGTGGATCAGGTGTTTACACTGAGAATGATTGTTGAGAAATTTCATGAGAAAGATAGAGAGGGTTATGTATGCTTTATGGATTTGGAGAAGGCATATGATGGAGTTTGTAGGAGGAGGTTGTTTGAAGTACTAAGGGAGAGGTGAGAGAGAGGTAGCTTATTGAATGGGATTAAATCATTTCATGAGAATTGTAGAGTGAGGATGAGGAGGGAACTGACAGAATGGTTTAACGTGGGAGAGGAACAGAGACAGGGGTGTATTATGTCACCGTGGTTGTTCAATTTATTCATGGATGGTGTTAGGTTGAAGAAGTGGAGAGGATGAATGGGAGGTAAATGTCTTGTTGTTTGCAGATGATATGGTGTTAGTTGCGGATATATATATATATATATATATATATATATATATATATATATATATATATATATATATATATATATATATATATATATATATATATATATATATATATATATATATATATATATATATATATATATATATATATATATATATATATATATATATATATATATATATATATATATATATATATATATATATATATATATATATATATATATATATATATATATCCTCTGGTGGTAAAGGCCAGAACCCTACCAAATTTCATCAGATTTTGGGGAATACTGGAAACCTGATCAGATCAGCCAGAGTTGGAGGGTAGTCAAAATCATAGCCAGTTAATGGCCGATGTGTCTCGATACTCTGCGTTTGAAAGTGTGCAAGTCAAAAGAAGTGTATTCCAGATTTTACAAATTGAATACATGTAAAATTGAGCATACCTGTTAGGTCTATTGTTAGATAGTTGGAAAGAGAAGGGTGTAGAGTAAGAAGAAAAACATGTGGCTCGAGCCCTTCTCAATGGAGGAGGTATGCGACGAGAGAGTTCAGAAGAGCAGTGTCCGTTTTAATAGAGAAAGTATAGAGAGAATGACACCACATTTCGACTGGCAAAAAGAATCTTGAGAGAATGTGAGATCGTAAGTTAAGACGAAATTCCCTAGACTCCACCTTTGAAAGAAAAGCTGTATGAGTGGACCATTCCAGATGTGTGACGTATACTTCATAAAAGGGGGCGAACAGCGCCCCTATAAAGAGCTAGCAACTCGGGTGATGTGAAAATATTATGAATGCGCCTCAGAACACCTAAACTCTTGGAAGCTTGTTTAGAAAGAGAAGCAATGTATTCACTCTAAGAAAGACCACGAAAAAGAAATACCGAGAAAATTAAGGACGACCGAAAGTTGAAGTTCTGCATTTTTGAAGATGTCATAGTTGTGGGGAAGGTTATTTCGAGTAGAGAGATAGTGGAACTAAATTTTTGAGACATTGTGCTGAAAGAAAATACTAGTGGAGGGAAAGAGGAAGAGGCAAAGTTTGAGTTGACATTTTTTACCAACTGCCTGAAAGAGAGGAAAAGGAGCCAGAAAAATTATTGCATTTTTTGTAATTAGAAATTAACCTTTGGTGTTGCAAAGAACAATTTCCAGATTTTGCACGATTCGGGGATGAAATATAAATTGCACGATTATCTGAAGTTTGAAAACAACGTTAATTCCTGAAGGAAGCATTTCTGCAGCAAATGGCACGAGAAAAAGCAGAGTTAAACCAAGGTTTGCAAGTTTTAGTAGAAGGGAAAGATTATAGAATGTTGTCTCCATGCCACAGTGAATCACCTCGGTAACGCCCTCTGCACAAGCAAAGGGATCCTTCCCAAGGAAGCGATCATCATTTCACAGGATATCGAAGAATTACGACCGGAAGTCCGACCAGCTTGGGCACCGAAATGTCACAAACATTTCCTCGAAATACGCGGGAGTCTTTTTGCGGAAGACTTGAAAAGATAGAAGAGGATACGGACACAAGAAAGCGATCGGAAAAATCCAGATGAGGATAGAGTTTGACAGTATAAAGAGAAGGATTATAAATTTTTGAAAAAAGGTCTGGAATATTGGGTTTATCTCTAAGACGATCAGGGATACTCGTAGGGAGCTGCACCAACTACGCAAGGTCGTCTTGGATGGAGAATTGAAAGTCACGTTCACCGAGTATATCATGAAAACTAAAAGAAAGTTATTGGCGACGGTGATCATTGACATCACCTAATATGAAAATTTCTGGGAAAGAAGAGAGGGTTATGGAGTTTAGAGAGTCAAAGAATTTAGAATAGTCAGAAAATTAGGATATAAATAAGCAGAAAAAAATGAATTTAGATGTAGAAGGGCAAGAAAGCTCTAGCCCCAAAGTGGAAAATTCAGAAGACTTTAGATTAGATACACGAGAGTAAACTAAATCATAGCGCACATATGCATAACGATCTCCTTTGGCTGAAAATTGAAGATAGAGACAGTAAGAGGAAACTCAAAATGGTTTGCTTTCAGAACGCTCAAGCACCTGAGTTTCTGTCAAGAATAAGAGGTTGTCTAAAAGAAGAGAGGTGGTGTTTAACACAATGGAAATTGTATTGAAGACCGCGAATGTTGCAGAAATTAAAGAAGAAACTAGACAAATCACTAAGCAAGTCTGATGCAAAGTCTTCGTGGCACCAACCCAATATCATCTATCAATAGTTTTGTTTAGCAATGTGACTACAAAATAGCTAGGTATGACAGATATCAGAAAACCTAAATTTTATGATCATTGAATATTTTCAATCTTGTTTCAACCTTCATGAGATCAGTAAAAAAAAATTGGTATCGGTATCGAGTGATTTAAAATTATCGGTATCGGTTAAAATTTTGGTATCGTTCCATCCCCATATATATATATATATATATATATATATATATATATATATATATATATATATATATATATATATATATATATATATATATATATATATATATATATATATATATATATATATATATATATATATATATATATATATATATATAATTTTTTTTTCAGAGATAATGGAAAGATACTTCACTCTAAAGCTGCAATTGTTGTTACAGACAAAACAATTCCCAAAACTATTTCTGCCACTCAGATGCTTCATGATCCAAACGCCGAAAATGGATTTAGTGAAGATTCTTTTATTGTGTCCAAGAAACTAAATTCACAATTTTTCTCTCTCCATGACGATTATGTCATTCATCCTTCTACTGGTTCTAGAATGACTGTTGGTCAGGCGGTCGCTGCTGGTGTTTTGAATCTTGCTCTTGAGTCATTTCAAGATCCTGTTAGCAACAGTACTATGAGTTTCCAAGAAGCTGTTTCGAGAGGGTTCTTAAGCCCCGAACTGGTTGAACTTCTCAGTAACCCTTGTGGCGTTATTGATCTTGACTCTGGAAGAGAACTAACCCTCTCTGAAGCTGTGAAATTAGGTCTTTACGATCCAGAAAAGGGTGCATTTATTGACCCTAGTTCTGGTAAGCTAGTCACTCCTCATGATGCTGCCAAAATTGGCCTCATTTTAAAGGAAAAGGTAAGCCTCGCAAATAGGCTAAGTATCTCCCCAAAGTCTATCTCTTTGTATGATGCAGTTAAAACCGGTTTAGTCGATGTTAAAACTGGTTTTGTTAGTTCCAATGACTTAAATAAGTTCATTCCTTTAAAAGAAGCTCTTGAACTTGGTATCATTTCAACTTCTGACTATTCTTCTAACTCTCAAATCTTGGGTCTAGCCGAAACTATTTCACAGGGACTAATTAATCCCTTTACCAGTCAACTTATTGATAAACATTCTGATTCTCTTTACAGTATTGAAGAAGCCATTACCAAAAATATTATTTCTGGTAATGTTTGTGAAATCTTTAGTGAAGCAGGAAATAAAGTGACAGTCAATGATGCCCTTAAGTTAGGCATTTTGAATTCGAGAAAAGGCAGTTTTTATGATGTTGCAAATAATCAATATTTATCACTTGTAGAAGCTCATGAGAAGCAGTTAATTTGCCGTCCTTACTCCTTAAAAGATTGTTGTGATCAGAACCTTTTAAATGAAAATGGAACTATTCGTAATCCTGTCACTAATAAAAATGCAACTCTCCTTGAAGCAGTTGGGGAGGGTATATTGGATTTAAACATTAAGTCTATTAAAAATACTAGGTTAAAATGTTTTCATAATTTAGCTGAAGCCTTTATGCATTCTGTGATATTAGTTGAAGGAAAATACTGTGATACGATTACAGGTGAAGTAATGAGTCTTGTTCAGGCAGTTCATAAAGGATTCATAACTTCCGTAAGTACTAAAAGTATTTTTGACATTGAAGCAATTAAAAATCCTGAAACTGGTCATTATATAACATTTAACGAATCAGTTGCTGAAAACATCATTAGCTTAGAAAGTGGCAAATACCAAACCAGTAAAGGAGAGAAATTGACTCTTGAAGAGGCTGTTGCCAGACAGTTTATCCAACCTCAGATATATACTGCATTAATGATGAAAGTAGGAATGTTTGATAAGCAGGAAAATGAAATGACTGTTTTTGATGCAGTTATTAATAACAATTTGGACCCCAAAAGGGCTTTTATTGCAGATCCATTTAGTTCAAATTTCATTCCATTAAGTGAAGCTGTCACAAGGGCTTTAATATCTCCTCATGGAGCTGCAACTGTAGCTGGACTAATGAATATCACTTTATCAACATCAACAATTACGAAAACAATTCGACGTCTTGATACTGCTATGGATGACCAAACAAATGTTGTTAAAGATAACTTGTTAATTGAAAGGGAATCTGAGAATGTAAAAGATTTTTTAACTGGTGTTAAAAATGTAATAGTCTTAGAAAAAGAATTAGAGACTAAACCTACATATCTTAATAAGGAAGAATTGCCCCAAAAAAGAATACATTCTCCTTTAAATGAAGAAAGTAGAAGCAAGATAATTAAATCCGATTACACAGATATTTTAGAAATTTCTGATAATGAAAGTTTGTTGAAACGCCCTGAGTCAATATTTGATGAAGATAATGCCTTTGATATAGACAATAAAGGGAGTCCTGATATCAGAGATGAGTCTTCGATTTGTCATATTCCTTCATCCATGAAATCTAGCGGTATCGATGCGGAAGCATCTTTTAAAACTGATGAAGATCAAACTCCTGTTTCACCGGATACAAAATCTTTACCAAAGAAAACATCTTCTGAAATTAGTTCCATGGTTCATTCAACAGACAGTGCCATGGATACGGATATGACTTTGTCTGGAGTATCATCGTCAGGTATAGTAGAGCCTTTGTCAGTTTCTACAAAAATATATGAAATTCCAGAGGACGGTTGGTATTTGAAAGAAGCAATTAATGGAAATTTATTTGATGCTGTCGCTGGACTATTTGTCGTTCCGGGTACTGATAGACTTGTCGGCTTCCAGGAATGTATTAAACTAGGAATAATAAACCCTAATTCTGCTGATGTTATTGATTTCAATAGTGGAAAGATTACTAGCATTACCAAAGCATTGAATAAAAATTTGCTTGATCCATTTGGTAAATATCCACTGTTTGAAAACTCTGAAGAAAGAATGACAATGAGAGAAGCCGTAGATAAAGGATATATAATAATGAAAGACCGTCCTTGTAAACTAGAGGACGAACCCAAACTTCGAAAAGATTCTGCTAAAAGTTTGTATGTTACTAGTGTTGAAGGACATCCTGAGCAGTTACAGGTTCAGGTTGCTGGAGAAGAGGAGGATCAAGTATTTTATGTACCTACTTGTCAGAACGTACAGTCACATTCAGAAATATTAAATAAAAACATTGTTCACAAAGACATTGAACGCGAATATATTCAAGATGATGAATCTTTATTAAGTATAATATCTGCTATTGAAAAAGGTAAAATTGAGCGAGATGTTATCATGGTGAAAGATCCTGAGACAGATTCCATGTTAAATGTTTGTGAAGCAATAGAGAAGGGAATTATTGATCACAGTACAGGTGAATATAAAGATCAACATGGAAAAAAAATTTCTTTATCCAAGGCAGCTAAAATAGGTGCCATAGGTATGGCTGCTGTAATTGGAGCTCCAATTGTTGCAAGCATTGTTGCAGCTCAGGCAGTCAAAAAAGGAATAAAAAGCATTAAGAAAAATGATCCAAAAACAGGTACTGAAATTACAATTGAAGAATCTGTTTCATATGAGACTCCTAGTCTGGACTCGCAACGTTTAAAAATGGCAGAAAGAAAGGAGATTTATGTCATAGATCCAATATCAAAATTAAAACTACCACTTGATAAAGCCTTAGATAAAAATTTGATATCAAAAGAATCTGATACAGAAGCATTGCAATCAATTTGGCAACCGGTGACGCATTTTGAGTCGGAGGATCAAATAGAAATTAATGTAGATGACAGCGACTACTCTCAAGAAAGTTCTTTGCATATTAAGACTTCAATATCTGCAGTAACTGAGTATAACATTGATACCTATGAGGATTTTTCACCCGAAGAGCAATTTGATAAAGATAAAAACTCTGAAAATGTTCTTCAGGAGATGAAAATTTTGAAAGTAACGAGGAAAGAATTGACGCCAAATGAAGCTCTTGGTTATAATGTTATTGATAAAGAAACTTTTTCAATTTTGGAAAACATAAGTCGTATTGAAGATGTTAGATTAGGAAAAGTGGATCTTCAAAAATTTTTTGATTTAGGTTATGTCCAACCAGATTTTGGGAAAATCTGTGATATTGTTTCTGGTTACGAGTATAATTTAAGAGAAGCTTGGAAATTAAATATGATAAACCGCAGTAATAACATACTAGTACCATGTGGACGATGTTTAACCATTCCGGAAATTTACACTCAAGGTTTAATAGTAAATGGCAAAGAGGACAGTAAATTTTTAGTTTTGCATCCTGAATGTGGACAGACTCTTCAGTTGAAAGAAGCAATATTATCTGAAATTATAGATCCTCAATCTTGTATTAACTTTCCAGAAATAGGTACAATATCTCTCATGGAAGCTATTAATAAAAAACTCATTGACACGGAAAGAGGGACAGTAACTTTACACAAATCTGTTATTAGTATTAATGAAGCATTATCTAAAGGACATTTTGTTCAGCCACCTTCTCCAAGAATACCTTGGCTTCCCCCTTTAGCTATAAGTTTTTGTCAGCTTTTAAAAATGCAGCTAATTAATTTAAAAGAATGTGAAATGACACACCCCTTAACTAGAGAAGTCCTTTCTGTATCAAAAGCAATAGAAGACCAACTAATTTTTTCAGAGGAGGCACCAATTTCGTCAAACAGTGTTCATGTTGTTGAAGCCATAAAAGACAACCTTATAAATGATAAAGAATTGACATATTATGATCGAAATTCTGGAGATATTTATTCAGTTCAAACTGCGATCACGCTAGGGTTATTACAGATAAAACCATTTGGAAAATTTATTCAAAAAACTGAAGGTATGCTGGACATTCCAGGTTCTCATTCTATGGAGGAGGATGAGCTTGGTATTTCAGAAATCCATGACGAAGAAGTAGACAAATTAGGAGAAACCACATATGAAACCCCTATAGTTGATGATATGGTACTTCCAGAATATATACAAGATCCGAGGTTAGTACCAGAACATCTAAAACATCCAGATCTGATCATACAAAAATCATTGATTGAAAAACATCCTATTTCTCCAATAGAAGAGGAATTAGAATCTCCCACATTGACACAGGTAGAAAACATAATGGAAAGTATGTCAACGGATCAAAAAGTAAGGGATCACATTTTTGAAAAAGATAAGTTACAACTTCTTGCAGATCAAAAAACTGAAAGTTATAAAGTACCTTGTAAAAATGAATCAGAACCTAATGATGAAGTGGAAGATAGAACTTACACGGACCCCAAAACTCTAGTAAAAAAACCACTTGCTGAAGCTATAACATCCGAAATTATTCTTCCTCCAGAACCGGAAACTAAATTTGATCCAAAATCGGGTCATCTTAATGTTGTAGAAGCCTTTGATACCTTATTCGATGAAGATAGTGGAAAGTTTAAAGATCCTTCTTCAGATAAACTATTAACTTTTGAAGAAGCTCTTGATGCTAGTTTGATTGATAACGAGTCTTTGATTTATGAT
This sequence comes from Armadillidium nasatum, assembly GCA_009176605.1. Classification (NCBI taxonomy): domain Eukaryota; kingdom Metazoa; phylum Arthropoda; class Malacostraca; order Isopoda; family Armadillidiidae; genus Armadillidium; species Armadillidium nasatum. The sequence continues at coordinate 85,495 of SEYY01019191.1, read as the reverse complement.
TCCCAAAGTAATGAAGCTGTGTCAGTTAAAGAAGCAATAGATAAAGGAATTATAGATGTAAAATCAGGCGAAATCGTTAAGAAAGAAGATGGATCTAAAATTAAGGTAAAAGAAGCCATAAAATTTGGTTTATTAGCGGTGGTGGGAGCTCCAGTTTTAGCTGGCATGGCTGTTAAAAATTTGATTTCAGAACAAAAAGCAAAAGGATATAAACCATTACTCCATTTTGAAGAAGAACAAGCTTCCTTAGCTGCTACAGATACTCTCTCTTCACCCCTCGGAGATAAATATATCCCAAAAGCATTAACAGAGGAACAGAGTAGCTCTGTTGATATATTGAATGTTGGGGTTTTGGATGAAATTGATATGCAAACTAATAAAACCAAAGTAGAAAAATTTGACACAGATTTATATCCTCAAAGAGAAGAATCGGACATTGTATCTCAAATTAAAAAAAATGGTAATGAATTTAGTGGTTTAATTGATTATAAGAAAGTTACCGATTTTTCGACAATTCCAGGAAGATATAAAAACCCCCAAAAAAGGATTGTCCCGATAAAATAGCACCTGATGTGAGAGAGTTCGAAAGCGAAAGCGTCTCGTCGACAGAATATGTAGGAGACAATATTACAAAGGGAGTAGATACAAATTCAGCTGAAATAATTGAAGAAGAAGCAGTTTCTGCTCCTCTTGAATCCAATTTAAAATCAATTGAGGAAGCAACATGCCCTGATGAATCAGTTTTGAGCATAGAAGTCAAATCTAAAGGTATCATAAGTGACTCAGAACTCTTGGCATCATCAAAAGTTTCGCCTGATAAATTTGAAGGAATACCAAGTTCTCTTTCTGAAGTAAATAAGGCTAAAGAAAAGATTAACTTCCGAACGGCAATAGAAGAAGGACTAATTGACTTTGCAGATGGATTGTACACAGACCCCAAAACCCAAGTAAAACTACCAATTGCAGAAGCCATTCAAAGTGGAGTTATTCTTCCTACAGAAACTGAAGAGAAAGTTGATCCAGAATTAGGCCCTCTTAATATTGTAGAAGCCTTCAATACCCTGTTCGATGAAGATAGTGGAAAGTTTAAAGAACCATCATCTGGTAGATTATGTACGTTTGAAGAGGCTCTTGATGTTAGTCTGATTGATGGCGATTCAATGATTTATGATTCCCAGAGTAATGAAGCTGTGTCAGCTAGAGAGGCAATTGTAAATGGATTGATAGATCCAAAATCAGGCGAAATCGTTAAGAAAGAAGACGGATCTAAAATCAAGGTAAAGGATGCTGTTAAATTAGGTTTATTAGCAGTCGTGGGAGCTCCAGTTTTAGCTGGTATAGCTGTTAAGGAATTAATTGGAGGAAGGAATAAAGATAAGCCATTACCCCAATTTGAAGTAGGGCAAAGCCCGTTAATTGCAAAAGATATCTCTCTTGAAGAAGATACTAAAAGCACTAGTGATCATTTTCTGCTTACAAAGGAAGTTGGTTTATCAAGTTTAGAGGAAAATGTGGAAATAAAAATGTCTGTAAAGTCTGAAGTCAAAGATCCAGCTGAATTAATTTGCACCATGGATGAAATCAAATTTGACAAAAATAAATTTTCTGAAGATAACAAATTTAATGAAAATATTCAGAATTCAGAAGAGTTAGTTAATGTTAAGGGGGAAAAAGAAAGAGTGATTTTTAATCCACCTGGTTATAATATAAATTCCTCAGAAGTTGAGTCTCCCGACGTATCAATTTGGAACATAGAAGAAGCTAAGTCAGGAAATGTTGGTTCTACAGAACCTTCAGAATCACTTAAAACCTGTACAAGTAAATCTGAAAGAATAATTAGTCATCCTTCAGAAGCAGATATTGCAATGGAAATAAAATCGTCTCCTGTTGGAACTAAAAGTTTTCAAACAGCAGTGAATGAAGGCCTAATAGACTTTACAGAAGGAACATACACAGACCCCAAAACTCAGGTAGAAATACCGATATCTCAAGCCATTCAGATTGGAATTATTCATCCAACAGAGGAATTGGACCCAAAATCATGTCATCTCAATGTTGTAGAGGCATTTAACACCATATTTGATGAAGCTAGTGGAAAGTTTAGAGATCCTTCTTCAGATAAACTATTAACGTTTGAAGAAGCCCTTGATGTTAGTTTGATTGACAACGAATCATTGATTTATGATTCCCAAAGTAATGAAGCTGTATCAGCTAGAGAGGCAATTGAAAATGGAATGATAGATCCAAATTCAGGCGAAATTGTTAAAAAAGAAGATGGATCTAAAATCAAGGTAAAGGATGCCATAAAATTAGGTTTATTAGCGGTGGTGGGAGCTCCAGTTTTAGCTGGCATGGCTGTTAAGGATTTAATTGAAGGAAGGAAAAAAAAAGATTATAAACCAGTTCTTCAGTTTAAAGAACAAGAGATATTAAATACATCGGATATTACTCCCTTTACTACTGAAGGTATGCATGAATCTGAGGATAATTTTGGCGAAACTATAAATACACTAGATTCATTAAATTTAGAGCACTCCACTTTGAAGAAAAATTTGGATGCAGATAGTGACATTGATGAAAAATTAAGACTCTCTGATGAAAATCTTCCTCTATACGGCAAGGAAGGTGTTGCACCAATAGATATTAAAGAAAATGTAAGTCAGGAAAATGGAGTGATTATTGAAGAGTTAGTCAGTTTTCCAAGACCTACTAACAATGTAACATCTCATGATGCTATTAAAGACCCATGTGAAATAACTACTAAGGAGGAGATCCAAATTAAAGACCCATGTGAAATAACTACTAAGGAGGAGATCCATATTAAAGACCCATGTGAAATAACTACTAAGGAGGAGATCCATATTAAAGACCCATGTGAAATAACTACTAAGGAGGATATCCATATTAAAGACCCATGTGAAATAACTACTAAGGAAGAGATCCATATTAAAGACCCATGTGAAATAACTACTAAGGAGGAGATCCATATTAAAGACCCATGTGAAATAACTACTAAGGAGGAGATCCATATTAAAGACCCATGTGAAATAACTACCAAGGAGGAGATCCATATTAAAGACCCATGTGAAATAACTACTAAGGAGGAGATCCATATTAAAGACCCATGTGAAATAACTACTAAGGAAGAGATCCATATTAAAGACCCATGTGAAATAACTACTAAGGAGGAGATCCACCTTAAAGATATTTTAAATAATTACACCGGAGAAGACACTCAGAATAATGAGCCAGATCGTGAGGAAAGAAGAATTAGTTCTGAAAAAGTAAATGAAAGTATGGAGGTTAGTCCTTCAGAATATAATATAAAATCAGGAAAGGAGGTTGAGTTCTTTGATGGCTCTGTTTTGAGTAAAGAAGAAATTAGATCAAAAGACATTATAGATAATGCTAATTCTTCAGAATCACCAAGAAACTTGGCAGGTGAATTGGAAGGAAAAAGTAGTTATCCTTTGGAAAGAGATAATGCAAAAGAAATGAAGTTGATGTCTCCCATTGAAACTAGAAGTTTTGAAACAGAAGAAGGAATTATTAACTTTACAGGAGGAACATTCACAGATCCTAAAACTCAATTTAAAATTCCAATATCTGAAACTATGGAAACTGGAATTATTCTTCCTTCAGAAACAACAATAGAATTAGATGACAATTCAGGTCATCTCAATGTTATAGAAGCTTTTAATACCATATTCGATGAAGATAGTGGAAAGTTTAAAGATCCTTCTTCAGATAAACTATTTACATTTGAAGAGGCTCTTGATGCTAGTTTGATTGATAATGAGTCATTGATTTATGATTCCCAAAGTAATGAAGCTGTGTCAGTTAAAGAGGCAATAGATAAAGGAATTCTTGATCCGAAATCAGGCGACATCGTAAAGAAAGAAGACGGATCTAAAATCAAGGTAAAGGATGCTGTTAAATTAGGTTTATTAGCAGTCGTGGGAGCTCCAGTTTTAGCTGGCATGGCTGTTAAAAAATTGATTGAAGAACGAAAAACTAAAGAAAATAAACCAATATCTCAGTTTGAAGAACGAATGCTTCCAACAATTACGGATATTCCCTCATCCTCTCTCGAAGATTTACATGTTCCAGAACAGCATTCAGAAGAACCAAATAAAACGATTGATGTTTTGAATAATAAGGTTTTGGATGAAATAGAAATACAAACTAATGATAGACCAAACATTGAGCAAAAGAGAGAATTTGATGCAGATGTGTATCCTCAAATAGATACTGACACTATTCCTAAAATTAATGAAAAGGAAAGTAATAAAGATAACTATATAATTGAAGAGAAGGTAACGTATTTTCCGAAAATTCCGGAAGATATAATGCCCGCCAAAAGAGAGAAGGATTTAATACCAATCAAAGAAGGATCTCCAGATGAAATAGTACCTAATGTAACAGAGCTCGAAAGCAAAAGTGCCTCGGCAGAATGTATAGGTCATTTAGATTCTAATTCAGTTGAAGTAATTGTAGAAGAAGCAGTTTCTGCTCCTCTTGAATCCAATTTAAAATCAATTGAGGAAGCAACATGCCCTGATGAATCAGTTTTGAGCATAGAAGTCAAATCTAAAGGTATCATAAGTGACTCAGAACTCTTGGCATCATCAAAAGTTTCGCCTGATAAATTTGAAGGAATACCAAGTTCTCTTTCTGAAGTAAATAAGGCTAAAGAAAAGATTAACTTCCGAACGGCAATAGAAGAAGGACTAATTGACTTTGCAGATGGATTGTACACAGACCCCAAAACCCAAGTAAAACTACCAATTGCAGAAGCCATTCAAAGTGGAGTTATTCTTCCTACAGAAACTGAAGAGAAAGTTGATCCAGAATTAGGCCCTCTTAATATTGTAGAAGCCTTCAATACCCTGTTCGATGAAGATAGTGGAAAGTTTAAAGAACCATCATCTGGTAGATTATGTACGTTTGAAGAGGCTCTTGATGTTAGTCTGATTGATGGCGATTCAATGATTTATGATTCCCAGAGTAATGAAGCTGTGTCAGCTAGAGAGGCAATTGTAAATGGATTGATAGATCCAAAATCAGGCGAAATCGTTAAGAAAGAAGACGGATCTAAAATCAAGGTAAAGGATGCTGTTAAATTAGGTTTATTAGCAGTCGTGGGAGCTCCAGTTTTGGCTGGCATGACCATTAAAAATATGATATCTTCAGTTGCAAAACAATCCAAAGAGAAATCATCTTCAGGAAATTATACTCCTCAATTTGAAAAAGAAAAAAGTAAAGATATTTTGTCTCGCGACTCAAACTTACCTGGTCACGTCGGCTCTTCAGATGGTTGTGTGTTAGGAATAAAACCTCTCAATCTGTATGACGCAATTGTATCAGGAGCTTACAACTGTAAAACTGGTATGTTTTGTTTTCCTCAAGTTGATTCCTCAATTTCGATTAAAGAAGCTGTTGACTGTGGCCTTTTGGATCCTGACAAATCAATTGTAAAAGTATCCGATCAGTTTGTATTTTATAATCTTTTGGAAGCAATAGAGAAAGGACTTATTGACAATAATGGAATGTATATATATCCGACTAGAGATGTGATTGATCTTAAAATAGCTGTCGATCGACATCTTATCTTACCAGCCGAGAGACCTTTATCTTTGGAAAAAGCTCTTGCCTTGAATTTATTTGATGATAAAAAAGGTCTGTTTTTAGATCCCTTAGTGGGAGACAAGCTTAATATAATGGATGCTATAGAGTATGGATTTATTGAGGCGAAAACAACTGCTTTGAGGAATCCAGTTGATGAATCTCTTAAAAGTTTGGTAACTGCTTTAAATGAATGTGATATTGATATGAAAACTGCCCTGGTTACTGATCCAAAAACCAAACAGAAACTTTCATTGGCCGTGGCTTTTCAAAACAAAATTCTTGTAACTGTAGATTATCCTATAACTTTCAAAGAAGCTGTGGCAAGAGGTTCACTAGATTTAGACGCTGGAGTCTATACGGACCCAAAAAATTGTGTGAAATATTCTTTAGAGGATGCCATAAAAAATGAAATACTCGATCCTACCTCTGCCGTTGTAAAAGATCCTGTAACCAAGAAATACATGACATTAAAGGAAGCGATTATGAAAGGTTTAATCGATGTGAAAAAGAAGGCAATTTTTGATTCATCGGTAGGGAAATTGAAGAGTTTATGCATATTATTTGAAGAGAATATTGCTATTTTTCTACGAGAACCAATGACCTTTGATTGTGCCGTTGAGTCACATGCTCTTAATACCTTGACAGCCAAATTCACTGATCCAATATCAGGGGAAGAACTCCCCTTTTCATCCGCTTGTCTTTTAGGACTTATTGACCCAGATTCCGCTTACGTTAAAGATACATCTAAGAAAGAGCTCTTAAATTTGACTCAGGCTCTAGAGAGAGGAATTATAAGTAATGAAAAAGGTCATATTATTGACACGGAGGAGAGCAAATTGTACAACATTTCAAAAGCTATCGAAAATTCCATAATAATGACACCTAAAGTAAAATTCTCACTTTTCGACATATTATCCTATAACTTGTATGATACAAACTCTCAAACAATTCAGAATCCTTATTCCCAAAATAAAATTACTTTCATTGAGGCCCTTGACCAAGGTGTTGTGGATGACGAAAGCGCAGCTGTCAAATGTCCTTCGACAGGTCAAGTTAATGATCTTCGAACTTCTATTTCATTAAATATTCTGGACCCTGTCACTGGGGTTTTAAGCAAAGATGATGCCACAAAATTTCCATTGCCAGAGGCAAAAAAATATGGATACATTCTTCCTACCCACTTAAGGGTAAGATGATACTTTTTAAATTATATGGGTATGCTATGTTGGCTGAAACTAATGCCCACTTTTTATTTCTCCAAATGCATCATAATATTTCCCCCAAATTTTTTGCTTTTCGATTTTTTTATATGTATTTTGAATGGGCATTCGGAACTGCCTCATTGATGTTTTTAAATTTTATTTTATTTCATTTTTGTGCAAATTAAGAGTATATGAATAATAATACACTGATGTAAAAGCTTTTCAGTACATAGGGACAATACACGTCTCCTTTGTATATAAATGCTAATGCTTCAGTTATGCTAGTGGTTTATGGTCTATTATATATATATATATATATATATATATATATATATATATATATATATATATATATATATATATATATATATATATATATATATATATATATATATATATATATATATATATATATATTATATATAATATTTTTTAGAGTTTTCAGCATATATAGCATTAATTATTATATATATATATATATATATATATATATATATATATATATTATATATATTATATATATATATATATATTAATATATATATATATATATATATATATATATATATATATATATATATATATAATATATATATATATATATATATATATAATTATATATATTATATTTATATATTATATATATATATATATATATATATATATATATATATATATATATATATATATATATATATATATATATATATATATATATATATATATATATATATATATATATATATATATATATATATATATATATATATATATAATATATATATATATATATATATATATATATATATATATATATATATATATATATATATATATATATATATATATATATATATATATATATATATATATATATATATATATATATATATATATTATATATAATTATTATTTATTTTTGATTAAATTTTTTGATTGTTATTCATTTAATACATTGCTTTTTTTTCCAGGACGTTATTAAAAATTTTTTAGATTTTCGTAGAGCAGCTTTGTGCGACTTCTGATTTTACTGGACAATGACACCACCTTACATACATATTTTCACTTCCTTTTTGTTCATTATCAAAAGAAAAATTTTTTTTTTTAAACCTTTCTTCACATAAACCTTTTCTACTAATTTCTTTATTATTATTATTATTATTATTATTATTATTATTATTATTATTATTATTATTATTATTATTATTATTTTTATTATTTGTGGCATGTGATGTGCTTTGTGTAAATATGTACTTAATTTTAAAGTTTATTGTATAGTGAATTATAAAAACACGTGATTAATATTGCCTTAAGCCTTTGCAACTGATTTGTTATTAATATTATAATGTGGTTGCAGCGCGCCATGATCGAAAAATACAAGCAATGTGATGCAACAGTTGCCGATATGCTCGACGGAATTTGGCGACGTAGAAAGGCGTTTGGCGGAACAGCAGCCCGTTAGCGAGAACCAGCAAGGTCTTAGGAATCAGATAAATGTTTTGAAGGTACTCGGGTCATTTTTGAAAAAAATTTATGAATATTATGTCTTAATATGTTTTAAATCATTAATTTATATATGCATTTGTATTTCTTCTTCTATATATATATATATATATATATATATATATATATATATATATATATATATATATATATATATATATATATATATATATATATATATATATATATATATATATATATATATATATATATATATATATATATATATATATATATATATATGTTTTTATTCCAAAAATTAAGGGATAATAATTTTAATTTCAGGTAATCAAAGAAACTCTAGATGAAATGTTCCGACCATTGGGAACCTGCTTGGATATTGTTAGACAGGTAGTTGATCAGGGTGGCAGTGCCCTATCAAGAGCTGAACTAGATTCTCTTGATACAGCAGCCTCAAATTTGAAGAGTCGCTACGATCGCTGTGTTGATCAAGCTGATGCAACACACAGAAGACTAACCACTGCTTCCGAAGAGCTTTCAAAATATGAAAAAGAGATTGCTCTATTCCATATGTGGTTACGTCAGGCCTTTAAGACACTTGTTGAAAAGGAAAGGTTATGTGCGGATCTCAACAAAGCAAAAGGTTATGAACAAGGTTGTAGAGATTTTCTCGGAGATGTAATTGCTCATCAAGCGGATCTACGATTTATCACAATGGCATGCCAGAAATTTTATGACGAATCTGCTGATCATCTTCGCCTGGTTAATAATTTCCGAACATCCTTAAACCTGACAGATATCCAGTTCTTCAACCAAATCCAGAGTCTGTCATCAAAGAAGCTGTTGACGATGTTACAGCTGAATTTAAAGACCTTTTAGCTAGAGCTACGAAATTGGTTGATAAGGTAAAATTTAAGTGTTTATTTTGGACTATAATCTTCTCTAAAATGACACACTTTTTTGTTCATTGTATTTTAGATCATTTATTTGAATATTTAAAAGGACAAAAAAATATTTTTCTCTCTCCAGGTGAGCGGTGTTGGCAGTAAACAACGTGAATACACCGAAGCTTTGGAGAAAGCAACTCGTTGGCTCAAGGAAGTTGAATTGAAATCCCAACGAATTCTCCAAGAACCTGTCGCTGGTGACACCAGGAGTATTCAAGATCAATTAGACAAAATGAAAACCATTAGTAATGAGCTGCATTCTAATTCACGTCTTTTCGACAACTGCAGAAGCGCTGCTGCCGCACTTATCCGATCTCTCGAAGGTGAAATAGATGCAAAAGAACAGCAGGCTATCGAGCAGCCTCCGGAAGAACTGGCTGAAAGATATTCCGAGTTAACTAGCAGAGTTGGGCAGCGGTGCCAAGAGCTTGATTCTGCCCTTGTTCAAAGTCAGGGTGTACAAGAAGGACTTGATTCACTCATGAATTGGCTTAGTAACGTCGAAATTCAACTCAAGTAAGTATTGTATAAAGTATTTTAAGTTTTCTTATTATTTTTTCCAAAGAAGATATTCTTGTAATATTATCGATATATATATATATATATATATATATATATATATATATATATATATATATATATATATATATATATATATATATATATATATATATATATATATATATATATATATATATATATATATATATATATATATATATATATATATATATATAAAAATTGATCTGAATATCATTTGAACAAGTAAAATTAGTAAGAGAGGAAAGTAGAAGAAAGAAATGGAAAGAGAAGCAAAAGCAAAGATGTTATTACCATCAGAATTGTGAAGATGATATTTTAAGGCTTGGAAAAAATTAGAAATAGATAATAATTGTGCATTAATAACAAATTCAGGTTTTAGGGTGACCAAAATACTAAAAACCGTTAAATTTCAAAGTAAATTGGTGTTATGTTTCGAAACAGTCAGTCTATTCCTTTATTAAAAGTTGAATCATTCAAATAAACACCGCAAGATTTAGGACGACGACGACCACTTAAAATCTGCGTTGAAGAGGCTGTGTTTTGATTGCGAGCAACCAGATCTTTGCCCCAAGAAAGGGATTCTATTTAGCAGCTGCCAGGGGAGAAGACACCCCTCAGTTATTTAAAATTTCTTCCCACAAAGAAATTTTGAACAGTGGGAAGTTGTAGCAGGCTACATAAAAATGAAGCTGCTCGGGTTACCAAGGTTACTCAAGCAGGACCTAAAAAGAATTAGAGGAGTAGCTCTTGACCGGTAACAGCCTGCAGTGATATATATATATATATATATATATATATATATATATATATATATATATATATATATATATATATATATATATATATATATATATATATATATATATATATATATATATATATATATATATATATATTTACCTTATCCCACCCGTTTGCAGGGGTGTTGTCGGCTACAGAAAGTGTTTTTTATAATTTTGCGAGCGTACATGAAAAGAGAGAGAGAAGCTAATTGAAAAGGGTTCCCAGCCCCATAAACCATGCGAAAAATTTTATTTTCATTTACTGATCCTATAAATCTGTCCTATTCTTTATTAAACAGAACTTACAGAAGTGGCTTTGAAATAGATTCTGTAATTCTAGATAACGTTTTGTTACTCAAAGGAGAACATTTTAATAATAGAGCTGGTTGATTTATTTAAACATTTGAACTCCAGGTAAAAAATTATAATGAACATTTTTTTGAGTTTCACATGCAATTTAATATATATTACTAAACTTAATTTCATTGTAACAAAAGTGTTCAATTCCTTTCACATGTCAAATGTTCTTTCAAACCGGCCAGATTTTCTATCTACATATATCCATTCCTAGAGTAGGCTCTTTAGCCTGACAGTTGGGCCAGCCTCGCTCGCCATCTTTCTCTATCCTCCAGAACAGCGCCTCTCTTCTCCAGAACACGCCCATCCATCAGTTCTCTCATCTGGGGCACCTGATGTCTTCTTACTGAGTCTTTCCATCTCTTCCTTAGTCTTCCTCTTGGTTTAGTGCCTTTAAGCCTCCACTCATCTTGAAGCCAATCTTCCCTCCTGCATACTTTCCACGTTTCCCCACCACCTCAACCTTGCTATATTCTCTGATTTTCTCGTTTCTAACTCTATAAACTCTATCCATTCTGGTCTTTCCTGCAATATCCCTTAGAACATTTATTTCCGCCGTCTGTATTCTATTTTCACCTTTCGTCGTCATACTCCAGGTCTCTGCACCAAACAACAGTATTGGTGTCAGAACTCTTTCAAAGATGATCCTCTTTACCTCCACTGGCATATGTCTGTCTTTTAGGATAGGGGGCACTGCTCTTACTGCTCTTCCATATAAAATTTAAAAATTTAAGTTCTATATTTGGATGATTTAATTGAAGTGAATTAAAAGCTGAATAGGAGGAATGATACAATTGGTCCAAAGTTCTGAAGGAAACACCTTTGTGATTTTCTTAAAAGATTATTCCAAGGTTTCGGAAAGAACCAATTTGAATATTTTCTTTTCAAAATTTTGTTAAAATCACATTACCCTATTTAACATTAATTGAAAGACCTGGATAAAAAAACTTATGTTGCTCTTTTTGAATATATATATATATATATATATATATATATATATATATATATATATATATATATATATATATATATATATATATATATATATATATATATATATATATATATATATATATATATATATATATATATATATATATATATATATATATATATATTCAAGGACGTAAGGACGACAGGACTAGCCACCCGACCTTGTGATTACTCTTCTAACGGCTTGTAATAACTCCAGAACCAGCATTGGAAACCAAAACTGGGAGAAGCACAATCTTCTGGCGAGCTCTAGGAGAGTGTTTAGAGGTTTGTTGGAAAATGATGCTGTTCCTATTGAAAGGGTGAAAACCCTACCTGAGAGTTTGGAAAAGACTCATGGACTGTCATTGAGACCAACGAGCTGAAAAGCATCTTTTAGAGGGCTCTGGGAGGTTTGAGTTTTGTTTTCAAAGAAGATATCATAGCTGTGTGGAAGATTGTGTCGAGTGGAGAGAGAGAGGATCTGAGTTTTTGAGGCATTGAAAACGACCATGTTTTCTCTGTCCCAATTTGAAATACGTGAAAGATCAGAGGCTAGTTGCTTCGAGGCTACCCTCCTCGAGTCTCTTAACTGCTGTTGGAAGGGACGTCTTTCAAATTGAAATGAGTAATGAAGGGTGAAGTCATTATTAAAATAGGAGTGGATTGGAGATGAAGTAATAGAGAGAAGGTCATTAATGAAAAGTAGAAAAAGTGTTGGGGATAGGACAGAACCCTGAGAAGCACCACTATTAATAGATTTACAGGAAGAACGGTGACCGTCTTCAACAGCTGCTATAGAACGACCGGAAAGAAATTAGAAAGAAGATCACAGAGAGAAGGATAGATTGCGAAAGAGGAAAGTTTGGAAATCAAACCTTTGTGCCAGACTCTATCGAAAGTTTTCGATATGTCCAATGCGAGAGCAAAAGATTCACCGAAATGCCGAAAAGCGGAGGACCAAGAGTCAGAGAGAAAGGAAAGGAGATCAAAAGTAGAGCGTTTCTTACTCTTCTCTTTTCTCTTCTCTTCTCTTCTTAATGTTCCATCGGATGCTTCTTTCTATTCTTTTCCCCATTTGTTTTTAAGTACAGCTCTCGACGACAGCCGAATCATGGTCACATATATATATATATATATATATATATATATATATATATATATATATATATATATATATATATATATATATATATATATATATATATATATATATATATATATATATATATATATATATATATATATTTCTATTTTTTTATTTCTATTATTATTTTATTTCTATTCAAGGCTAAAAGTAAAATGGTTAAAAAATAACAATGATTAAAATTGCAATTTTATTTCGATCAGTTTATATATATATATATATATATATATATATATATATATATATATATATATATATATATATATATATATATATATATATATATATATATATATATATATATATATATATATATATATATATATATATATATATATAATAGTATTTAAATTTTAAAATTTTAGATTTTGATCATAAGCTGGACCTCCATTTCTTTATTTATTTATTTATTTTTTTTATATATATATATTTTTTATATAATTTCTTTATATATTTGGCACCACAAATCTTTATTAAAATATAGATTTGTGTTGCCAAATATATAAAGATTCCAGCAAATGGAGGTTCAACCTGTGCTCAAACTCTATAATTTAAAAATTTAAGTTCTATATTTGAATGATTTAATTGATGTGAATTAAAAGGTGGAATAGGAGGAATGATTCTATTGTTCCAAAGTTCTGAAGGAAACACTTTTGTGATGGGCAATGCGGGGTGAAATTTTTTGATTAATTTCCTTCAATAAAAACGTTTTCACAACCAATGGACTTATATTTAATATATCACTGATGAGCTAAATGATTTAGGAAGTCTTTTCTTAAACTTAACAAAGGATTTACCAATTTTGTTATTAACAACAGCTAGTTTAAGGTTAAGATGGGGGTAATTAATTTTTAATATTCCATCGATTTTCCGTTCAATTTGGTAAGTAAAATTGCAAGTTGAGGAATAGAAGTTTCTTTGGTTTAATTTCTTCAGTTGTGGTTTTTGAAATTTAAAATGTTTTCTAAAAATATTTTTAATGAGAAAATAGGAAAATCCGTTTAGAGAAAGTGCTTTTCGAAGTCTATTTCATTTGATTGATTAATATAAGAAATCTTATATGCTTTTTAAATAACATTTTCACCAAATTAATTTTATAAATAAAAGGAATCAAATTATATTATTTTGTAGTTAATCCTGTAAACGTTAATTATAAACACGTCTGGATAAAAAGGTATATATATATATATATATATATATATATATATATATATATATATATATATATATATATATATATATATATATATATATATATATATATATATATATATATATATATATATATATATATTTCTAAATGGAAAATAATTCTTATTAATGAAATATTGGATATATAGAGTGTGATTTTTCATCGTGATCTTTCAAATGAAACTCGTAAAATCTTAAGATTGAAGTTTTAGTTAGAGTTTAAGAACCTATCGTTCTTTTGTATAAGATTATCGAATTGAAGAAAAGTAAAGAATTTATGCCATTTGATATGAAATGGGCTGCTTTTGAAGTCGTCAAGCCAAAGGAATTAGGGATAAAAAGAGAGAATGTTCCATTCTTTAATTGTGGAATACATGTAAAAGTAAAATGCTGTATTAAAGGATGGAATAAATTGGCGATAAAATGCTTGATAAAACGATCATTAACAATAAGAAGAAATAAATGAGGATAGCATAACTTTTTGATCACCACTAAAGCGTATATAAAACTATGAAAGAAAGAGGAATTAAATACGGCCGGCTTGAAAGTTAATGTTAATGGCAGATTCTGGTTAAACCATTTTATTTTTAACATTTAAATTGCCCACCAAAATTCCGGTGGACAGAGAACCAAGAGTCTATGAATATATCCCCAATTGAATTGTCCTTCGGCATTGTCAATTGTGGGAAAGATCAGAGAGACTGGATTCGTCCAAAGTTTTTCTCTTCAAGGATAGATTGAAAGTATGGAAAGAAGAAGAATTTAAAGGTTGAGAACGATTTCTCATTTTTGTATATATAGAACATCTTGAGTGAGTGAATGATTCGCAAAGCACACGCACATCTTTCCATTTCTACTGAAAATATATTTTTATCATACTTAAGTTTTGCTCATGTTTAATTTTAGAACTTGCCAAAGATGATTTGAGTCTTGTATAGGCGTACAGTGCATCTTTAATACACCCACAAACAATATATATATATATATATATATATATATATATATATATATATATATATATATATATATATATATATATATATATATATATATATATATATATATTTATATTTATATTTATATTATATATTTATATATATATTTATATTATATATATATATATATATATATATATATATATATATATATATATATATATATATATATATATATATATATATATAATAACTCAATTTCCCTTGGCTAAGAACCACACTCCTCGAATAGGGCTCTGCCCGTTAGTGACGGTGATAACTTAAAATATATACTCACACACACATACATACACTGGTTGGTAAAGATCGGTCGTCCATGCAAAATCTCGACAACAATTAATCCGAGATCGAAATGGCTGGTTTTTGAAAGCCGGCAAGTCAAAATAATTAGGGATATAAAAGAAACAATGTTCCATTCTTTAATTGTGGAATGCATGTAAAAGTAAATATAGCATTAAAGTCTCGGGTGAAGAGAATTAAACACAGAAAGGATGAGATTTATGAAAACCTCAAAGAAATAGGTTCACTATTAGAGAGATTAAGTTGGTGTCCGTTTTAGTGGCTACAGCATAAGGCAAGTGATGCATGAGTTAGACGTACAAAAGGAAAAGTGAAGACTGGGAGAGTTATAAAGCGAAATGCTCATAATTCTTCTCTTCCAAGAGGAGATTTGTGAGTGGAAACTACCACACATATCCCTTAGATATGTGACGCATACTCGTACAAATACGAATTACACACAGATAAAGAGCAACAGTGAGATAATGTGACGAATTATGACTATTCTTAGGTGATAAAAATAATGTGATCCGTTCAAGATTGATCACGAGGAAAAGAAATATCAAAATTTGACGGCTTGAGTTGTTGTTTTTGAAGATGATGTTTTTATGTGGAAAATTGTTGTAGAGAAGTGAAGGAAGGAACTGGGTTCTTGACGTATAGAAAAAGCGTTTTCTCTTCCCTTGTTAGAAATACGAGAAATATCAGATCGGTTTTTGTACAAAATACACAATATTTTTTATAAAAAATCAGAAGTGATGATTTGAGTCATCATAATAGTTAATTGATGATGAAGTGTAGACAGGTTATTAATGCAAACTGGAAAAAAAAGTAAGTATAGTACAGAACCCTGAAGAACACCACTATAGATTTATTTAATTAAAGTGTAAAAGGTGACCTTCAACAACAGCTGTTATTGAACGAACTAAAAGGAAATCAGGAAGATTATTATAAAGGAAATTATTGATATGGAATAAGGAAAGTTCAGAAAATAAAACTTTTTGCCAAACTCTATCGATAGCTTTCTGTATGTCTAACCCCCACAGCAAAATATTCGCTGAAATGCTTAAAGATATGGAACCAAAGGTTTGAAAGATTACCCGTCGAGCATACGTTACGTTACGTTCCATTTGAGACTAGATTAGAAAATTTAAGACTTTTTGAAGTCTTCATGCTTAGGATAGATTCGGAAACATCTGAAAGAATAAAGGTTAAAGCAGTAGGATAGTAGTTTGAGGGTTCAGAAGGGTTCCTGCTTTAGTCTCTGGTTGAATGAGCGTACGCTTCCAACAGGAAAGAAGGGTTCAAGTTTGATTGACAGAAAACAGGCGAAAGAATTTACCAAGCAAGGTGCAAATTCAGAAGACCGTCCTCCGTTTTACTATCACTCTGAGAGAGCATAAGTCACCTCCTTAGGAATTTAGGCAAAATAGATGGAGGAAGGAGATAGTGAAGTAACACTAGAGTGGACCTAGAGTGCCGTCGGAAGAAACAAAAAGAAAAGCGAAGGAAGAGAAATTAGATCTTACATTTTTCTGTAAAATTCCAAAAAGAGCTGGAGGAAGAAGAAACAGAAATATATTGCATTTTCTGTGGTGTAAAGAACTTTTTGTTTAGGAGAATATATATTATATGATTTCAGGATGAAATAATAAGTTTTGTGAGTTTCTGAAGTTTGAAGACGACTGTAATTCCCAGAAAGTAGCCCCCCTGTAGCGAATTTAAAAGTAGTAATCCAAGGACGAGAATGGAATGTACGTCTCAATGACTGAGAAAATAATTTCGCTTATTTTTTCTGTACATACACATCTACATACAGATACTCATATATATATATATATATATATATATATATATATATATATATATATATATATATATATATATATATATATATATATATATATATATATATATATATATATATATATATATATATATATATATATATATATATATATATATATATATATATATATATATATATATATATATATATATATATATATATATATATATATATATATATATATCCTTACTTGAAATTAAAAAAAAGGTAACGTTCGTGGGCGGATAGATTTCCTTTTTTAGTTTCCATTTGCTCCTCCTACAGCAATGAAGGTCAGCCATCGCTCAGCGCCTTCGCATTGGATAAGAATCCTTTTAGGGCCGGGACAGGCCCCTCCCTCAACCCAATTCATTTTTATTAATGAAATACGTACGCCCTTCTTTACAACATGTTTATCATAATATTTTTCATTTTTATTAGTTCTTTACCAAGCATTATTTATCCAGTTTGCTTTTTTTTTTTTTTTACATTCCCAATTTAATAATTATTTTTTATATACTAATATGCATTTACGCAAGCATTATATTTATAATTATATATATATATATATATATATATATATATATATATATATATATATATATATATATATATATATATATATATATATATATATATATATATATATATATATATATATATTATATATATATATATATATATATATATATATATATATATATATATATATATATATATATATATAATACATTGATAGTTTTCCCCATTTGAATTTATCTCTTTGTAGAATGTGAATGCAAATTTTGCTAAGAAGTCAACATTTTTTTAACGCTTCCGCTTACTTGCTTATTTTCATTCTAAAATATGTATGATACCTCATTAAAGGTAGTAAGAAGCATTGTGGGGGAACTTTTAAATGTTTAGGGGAATAGGGAGAGGAAAATGCAGTAAGAGCCTGGCACTCATAGTTGCATTGATGCTCTCTCTCTCTCTCTCTCTCTCTCTCTCTCTCTCTCTCTCTCTCTCTCTCACTCTCTCTCTCTCTCTCTCTCTCTCTCTCTCTCTCTCTCTCTCTCTCTCTCTCTCTCTCTCTCTCTCTCTCTCTCACACACACACGCACACGCACACGCACACGCACACGCATACGCACACGCACACTCTCTCTCTATCTCTCTACAAAGTATATGAAAATAAGATTCGCGCCTCAGTGTCTCTTAAAGCCTTCGAAGGTGGTAGATCGCTCTTTTGGTGCTCGAACCGGTCTTTCCAAGTGCTATTTTTGATTACGTATGATGAAATTGCCGTCAATATGTGTTAGATATAAAACTATTTATTTTGTTTTATTAATTAAGAAGTGATTTATTTCCTTATTAGGATGCTTAGGTGGTTTTTATAATTAAGCATAATTTACGTAATTAAATTTAGGTGCACTTATGATATCAAATTGATTGAGATTGTACAATGTATTGTTATCGTATGTTAATAGAAAAAAAAACCTCTACTTTAGACAAAGTGGTTGATTTGGCAAGGCAACTGATCTTTTATTAACTCGTGCTTTTATATTTATCTCTCTATGAAAAAAAATATCTGTATAAAAAGGATTTGGTGACAGTATTGATGGGAAACTGAAGAAAAAGCGGTCAGCTGATTGTGTGTGTTTGTGAGTGAGCTGTGATTTTAATATTGGTGCCAAACGTTATTATGAAATATAATTAGTTATTATTATTTAAATATAATAAGTCTTTTTAAATATTAATTGTCGAATTTTATTATTATTAGAACATTAACTGATTTTCGAATGGTGCCAAAACGAATGTTGGTGAAAAGTTAAACAAAATGATAAGAATTATCCGTTAAATTACAATAATAATAAATAATAATAATAATAATAATAATAATAATAATAATAATAATAATAATAATAATAATAATAATAATAATAATAATAATATAGTGCGAATATGACCTAAAAAGTGAAGTTATAAATTTATATTTTAGATTCTTTTTATAGAAACGTGAAAAACTTTGAAATTGGCAGCCGGTGTCCAAATAAACTTAAAAGGAAAATACGAGAGAAATAATAATACGACTCTTAATAAAATAAAAATGACTAATTGTTACATGCATATAAATGACAGGAGTTTATTTTGTTTGTTTATTGACGTTTTCTTTATGAATTTTTTTCTAAATAAACACAAGCACCTATTGATTAGTGCCGAACCAGAGCGTCTTTCAAATAGTATTAAATAATAAAAATATTGCATTGATAATAAATGCACTTAAGTGGTGAAAAAAAATATGAACATTTTAAACTATCCTAAATGTGACCACAGAAAAGGCTATATTTTTAAAATAAATTTACCACTTTTAGTTGTAAAAATAAAAAAAGTGTAGACTCTTGAATATAAAGGTGTTTCAAGGTACGCGCGCTCCCCCTCATTTGATCCCCCCTCCCCCCATCCTTCCACTTTAAACAGGTGAAATGGCATTTAATGACAGTCATGAGGAGTGCCACATAATCCCTCCTTCTATTCTTCTTGTGCCTTAAAATACATTAGCAAAAAGGTATATCTTTAAATTGCATCTTTTTTTTTTAGTGGAATATTTTTCTTTTAAATTATTGGGTAGAAAGAGGGAAATTGGTCAATTCACAGATTTATTATGCAAATTTTTTATCACCTTGCATACGAATAAACAAACCGTTTGTTTATATATATAATATTATATATATATATATATATATATATATATATATATATATATATATATATATATATATATATATATATATATAATAAAATGAATATACACATACGTACACACATTTTCTTCCCATGAAGGGTTTCATTTGAAACTCTTACCATCCCAGAGTTCAGTAAGAAGAGGTTATTCTTGTAATATATATATATATATATATATATATATATATATATATATATATATATATATATATATATATATATATATATATATATATATATATATATATATATAATCATTAATTAATCGTAATTATTTTATTATTATTATTATTATTATTATTATTATTATTATTATTATTATGAATTTTAATCATTAGTATTAATTTAATTTTGTTTATTGTATATGTGAACAGGAACAGCAACAAAGCCGCTTCTTTGAATCGAGATCGTCTCAATGAACAGATAAGAGAACAACGCCAAATGCACGCCGAGATAATGTCCCATCAGGTACGTTGCTTCACACTTCTAAACACGAACACACAAACAACCGTTTACCTAGAACACACTCTTTTTAAAAGTGCATTCGTACGTATCGCATAACATATTCGCATAAAAATCTCAACTATATATATATATATATATATATATATATATATATATATATATATATATATATATATATATATATATATATATATATATATATATATATATATATATATATATATATATATATATATATATATAAAGTAAAGAACATTCAAGGTTAACCAGTTATTCTTTACATCGTATAAGTTCATTGTGTTTATTCTTTCCTTACTCTCACTACATTCTTCCTGTTAAGTAACAAATACGTTGGAATTTATTGTTATTATTATTATTATATTATTATTATTATTATTATTATTATTATTATTATTATTATTATTATTATTATTATTATTATTATTATTATTATTATTATTATTATTATTTTTATTATTACTATTACTATAACAGATGTTAACATGAATTGCAATTGTATGCTTAAATTTTTGTGATGAACTTTTATTTATTTGTTGATTGATAACTTGAATGACATCATGATAGATTTATTAACCTGCATAATTTAAGTGATTGATTGAAGTGTTATTTGATCTGGTATTTGTATTGTACAGGCGTCAGTTGTTCAGATGAACGAATCTGCAGCCGCACTAATGCAGAACTCATCGAACGTTCGATTGGCCAAGAAAATCGAAACCAAATTGAAGGAACTCAATACCAGGTAAGTCCACCTTAATTTTAGGCACACACTCATATATATATATATATATATATATATATATATATATATATATATATATATATATATATATATATATATATATATATATATATATATATATATATATATATATATATATATATATATATATATATATATATATATATATATATATATATATATATATATATATATATATATATATATAATGTATTAAGGTTAAATATGGATAATCCCACACTTAATAATCCTTTATAATCTTTATTAAGTTAGCAAGATGCAAAATGGAATGATAAATGTGAAGCAACAATGCTTGAAACAAAATTATTATAATAATCCAATAAGGCACAATTATATATTATACCACAGAATGGGCACTATTAAGATCTTCAAATTATAATTAGTTGTGATTATAATATCGGCTATTAATTAAATATTCGTTCAACTCACTTAACAGAATATGCTGTGACAGCTGTGTCTTATGCCGAACTGTTTTCTCTATGCGCGCAACTTCTTCCTCTGATGAATGCCTTCCTACGTTATAAAAGAAGCTTGTTTCCCATTGACTCGTTCAAATGCTTTCCTCATATGACAATATTATGCATAATTAAATCATTATTTGTTTAAAAACCTCAGTTAATTAATAATTGACATTAAGCCATTATCCCCATTAAGGATTATTAAAACAATAGATGAATTTTTTATAAAACAAACTACATATAAAAGAACACGAAAACTGGGAGACCGTCTTAATACAGATGGTCATCCTATTCTCCCTTTTTCCTTAGTGTTTTTGGGGAGATTTTTTAACATGTCGTCGGTAAGGTTCTTCAAAGCTCTAACGAGTGATAACTCTACGTAACTATTTATATGTAAATGAGATTGTATAGAATATATATATATATATATATATAATATATATATATATATATATATATATATATATATATATATATATATATATATATATATATATATATATATATATATATATATATATATATATATATATATGTTTACTTTGATGAAATGCAGTGAAAATTGTGAATGTCACATGCTACCTCAATATTTAGATTTAAATGATTTTAATTTTTATAGTACGGAGTTTTTAAATATTATTATTATTACTATTTATTATTATTATTATTATTATTATTATTATTATTATTAAAATAGTTATAGGGGATATGTTATACAAATTCTCCTTTTGTGCAAAATAATTTTTCTGTGGGACTTGATGTATAAATCAGTGTGTATATATATATATATATATATATATATATATATATATATATATATATATATATATATATATATATATATATATATATATATATATATATATATATATATATATATATATATATATATATATATAATAATTTGGATATATATATTTGTCATTCTCAAGTTTCTATTTCCTGCTTTGGAAATATGAAATTAATTAATTATAATCATTAACTTAAAATATTAAGCCGAAAAGTACCTTCCCTTGTCAAAGAAATTGTCAAAATTTCTTCAAAGTTTAAAGTTCTTCTTTGGTATTATCGTGATGGATTTTGGGAAATTTTCAGCAAATATTCATATTTAAACGTGAAATAAATATCATTATTGAAAGTTCCACATATATATATAATATATATATATATATATATATATATATATATATATATATATATATATATATATATATATATATATATAATATATAT
>SEYY01019191.1:55000-57500 GCA_009176605.1 Armadillidium nasatum | reverse complement strand
AGGTTTCTAGACACCGGTTACACTAGGAGACTAGAATCAGGAAGAGGTTGGGCAATAACGGCACAAAACATAATCATCATCGTATCGGGGTCTCTGCACAACCTCCATCTCATCGGTACGCAGCGGAAACTTCAGTGAGGCAAAGACTGTGAGAGGAACTTCATACTCTATTGACCAATAAATGCCCCATAATTAGCCTTTGCTCACTAACAATCACGGTTCTGTTTTGTGCATAATCACATAAATTGGACTTCGGAAAAATGGCGAACCGTTCTGTTCTTATAAGAGATTTATCCATGATAATGTTGGAAGAAGGAAACTCGATTGCAAATCCAGAGAGCAATTTACGCAATTCTACATTGAAGGTCGTGCTACGACGAAGATTCTTGCATAGTCTGACCTGACATTTTGTTAGAAGGCAAAGTCGATCTCGTCTTCATTGTTGAGTCTAATTATTAACCTTCCATAATGGGTCTGCTTGATAGTTCATCCATCGGTACATCAAGGAGATTCTTGCGAATTGTTGTTTTTTAATTCGGTTGTACCGGTGAGAACTTCATATTGATGCACGATAATGCCAAAGCATATCGCTCATTGCACGTCAGTACCTCGAGCACATTCATATCCTTGTCATGCAGTAGCCATCAATCAGTCTTCACATGAAACATATCGAACATGGTTCCTTGAAGAATTCCTGCTCCTTCTTCACTTTGAGATTTAATAACAGCTATCGAGGAAGAGTGCAACATTTTAATGTTACTTTGACCAAGTTCGTCATATATATATATATATATATATATATATATATATATATATATATATATATATATATATATATATATATATATAATATATATATATATATATATATATATATATATATTATATATATATATATATATATATATATATATAATATTTCGGTTCCTGTTTAAGGCGCTTTGTAGTAATAATTGCATTCCTATGTTTGTATCCTCTGAAAATCATACGAAAATTTTGAAGAAAAAATGTTTTTTCGATGTATTGTAATGTAGAATTAAATGTTTTATTTCAATGACATTTAGGAAATCCCAATGAAAGTTAGAATGCAGAGTGGATTACTTTGATTTGTTCGTTTCTTGAACTTGATGTCTCTAATAAATCTTTTCAAGTCTCAAAATCCCTTTACCAGATGTTGAGTGAGAAACAAGATCTAAAACGAACTATTGTTAGTATATTTGATTCTGTTTGTCTGAGTGATCATTAGCATTGATATATTTAAGGATTCATTCACACTTTGAACAGGCCACGTTTTAATCTTATCAGTGGGTAACATTGTTTTACATTATGTACATGTTTTTTATATTTTTTTTTTTTTGTGTCCTTGGTTCTGTGTGAGGATTTTGTCTGAATGAATACACATTGACTTCATGCACAAACGGACCAACACACACACATACACATATATATATATATATATATATATATATATATATATATATATATATATATATATATATATATATATATATATATATATATATATATATATATATATATATATATATATATATATATATATATATATATATATATATATATATATATATATATATATATATATATATATATATATATATATATATATATATATATATTATATATATATATATATATATATATATATATATATATATATATATATATATATATATATATATATATTTGTGGGGGGGAAAAGGCCTTAGAAGACTACATAAACCGACATTTATGAGAACGCTAATATAATAGTGGACATGTTCCGATACACGCTTTGAAAACTTAACGTTAAGATTTCAATACTGAATCCTCCTCTCCCTTTTCGTCTTAAAATAAGAATCAGATTGAATGCTTTTCAATTTACGTATTGAAAGATCAACTCATAGTATGTTGCTCTATTTACAAATGATCGAAAGGTTCGTTTGTATTTCGTAATCTTTCGTTCCTTTATTTTGAAATACTGCTAACGTCTCTAATACTTAAGTATTTACGAAGGTGACTTCATAAACTCTCAAAGTTCTTCAGCGATACTCGCGCTTCTCTGTTTTCCTTCTAATAATAATAATAATAATAATAACAATAACAACAATAACCAGAATCTGATATCACTAAACGATTATGCAAGTTACTCCTCCCATTTTCAGGTTAAAAGTGATTAAATTAATTTCTGAACGGTTGCGTAAGAGACAGAATTAGATGCTTTGTAAATCTACGTTTAAATTAGCTGGAAGAGGCGAGCGCGCTTTCATAACTTTTATGGAATTCATAAATCGCATTCGATAAATTGCTTTATGAATATGCAATATCTCCTAGTTTTTATTTTATTACACACCACTCGTGCGCGCGTGTACACGCACAAACACATACACATACACAAACACACACACATTATATATATATATATATATATATATATATATATATATATATATATATATATATATATATATATATAATATATATAATATATATATGCCGAAAC
>SEYY01019191.1:47500-50000 GCA_009176605.1 Armadillidium nasatum | reverse complement strand
AAGATCGTTGGTTTAATCCTATAGCAGATACTAATAAATAATATATATATATATATATATATATATATATATATATATATATATATATATATATATATATATATATATATATATATATATATATATATATATATATATATATATATATATATATATATATATATATACAGTACTTGAGGATGGGTTTGTAAACATGTTGAAAAAATATTTAATGGGATTTAAAAGGCCGGTAATATAAAGTGGCTGCAGTTAGAAACGTCTGCGTAGAACAATTTGCATCATTGGAGGTAGTTCAAGTTAATTAAAAACTAGTTGAGGTTCTAAATTGTCATAAGAGTTGTGGTAGGAGAAATCTATAGGATGAGGAGTGCTTAGAAAGTGAGAGGGAGTGAGTGTGTTTGAGATGAGCATGTAAAAGGAAAGAAATAAACAGTAAAGTGAAGATCACAAAGGAAGAGAAAAGACAAAACGGCCTCTACACAATCAGTGACATCCGTCGCACGTTCCACATATGTTTTCATAACACGCCATCCTTTTGCAACGCCGTCTGCTAATACCTAATGTTTTAAACCGCCTTGAACTTGCCTAGTAGCTTCATTATTTTCCGCTGAACTTGATATATATATATATATATATATATATATATATATATATATATATATATATATATATATATATATATATATATATATATATATATATATATATATATATATATATATATTTTAAGGAAAAGTAATGCTTTTTAAATTTTAATGTAACATATTAACCAACTACTATTAATATATAGTTATGTACGATCTTTGTCATGTGTAAAACGCAGCCCGGTAAATTTGTTGTTGGATTTCTATTTTTAAAAAAGATGGGATAGGAGGATCTCATTGTTTGAGGCTATTAAAATACCAATTGACTTAGCCATACCTAGGCCTAACGGCGTGTAATAATTTTCAAGCTTAAAAAAATTTTAATATATCTGAAGTTCTTGGAATTTTTTACTCACAAACTAATCTTTACAAGTACATAATATATAATTGCAGTAATAATAATAATAATAATTATTTATTTATTGCCTATTATTATTATTATTATTATTATTATTATTATTATTATTATTATTATTATTATTATTATTTTGTCTGCATTATATAGTAATAGTGCCAAAATGCGAAAATATAAAATACGTGGAATGATGTCAAGGGCGGATGAAGTAGTGTGGAGTAAAAAATTTGGCCTCAAATGATATATATATTATATATATATATATATATATATATATATATATATATATATATATATATATATATATATATATATATATATATATATATATATATATATATATATATATATATATATATATATTTTTTTTTTTTTTTTTTTTTTTTTTTTTTTTTTGTTTTTATTTTATTTATTTAACTTTTTCGTCATATTTGATGTGTTTTAAAATAATAACAATAATAATTAATTTTAGGAAACTGTAAATTACGTTCAATATTTGTGTATTAAAGTCTTTAAAGAACAAAACAAAAATATTGGGATGGAGAACGACAAGAAGAGCACTTCCACTTTAAGTCTCGACGTTCTTCCTCTGTAAGCGAAACTCCCGCGCACACACACACACACACACACACACACACACACACACACACACACACACACACACACACACACACACACACATAACTTGTCTGTATTTTCACTTACTTGAACGCTTTTTGACAGAAGATGAAAGGCGACCTAAAGAGACAGTATCCCTAACACCTAACATAACCTTTTTAACATTCCTGAAAGCTTTGGTTAATGTTTTATTATTATTATTATTTTTTTTTATTATTACTATTATTATTTATTAAATATATAAATTTTTGCTGTTCTATAATGATGATGAAATTATATAATAATAATAATATTGATAATAATAATAATTAATAATAATAATAATTTAAAGTAAATATATTTTTGCTGTTATTCCGCCTGACTTCATTCATCCTTTTTATCAAAACGTATAATTGGTAACAGTTTAGGTAAAAAAAAAAAAAAAAAAATCGATAATAATAATAATAATCGCGCTCACAAGTGATGGAATTTTGTTTATACAAAATATGAATAAGTTTTAATGGTCAAACGTTGTACTACGGTGTGATGTGGAGATAGTGGGAGGGTGGGGTGTGGTTTGGGGGGGGCTAGTAATGATATAGCATTGGAATGCATCGTCGTGGAGGATAATAATGATTAAAATCCTGCAAATACAAAATTAGTTTTTAAAATTTCGGAAAAGTAAAAATTTTCTTAAAAAATGGATGATGTTCTTTGCTTTTCTCTTTTGAATTTAAATATGTACTACTTTTTATTATTATTATTATTATTATTATTATTATTATTATTATTATTATTATTATTATTATTATTATTATTATTATTATTATTATTATTATTATTATTATTATTATTATTATTATTATTAGATTAAGCCACATTAATATAGGATTTTAAGGAAAGG
>SEYY01019191.1:0-45000 GCA_009176605.1 Armadillidium nasatum | reverse complement strand
TTTAATCAACTGATAAATCAAGATAATAAATAAAATATATATATATATATATATATATATATATATATATATATATATATATATATATATATATATATATATATATATATATATATATATATATATATATATATATATATATATATATATATATATATATATATATATATATATATATATATATATATATATATATATATATATATATATATATATATATATATATATATATATATATATATAAAATACGGAATTCACTCCTTTCAGATATGAAAAGGTTGTGGATAAGTCTGATGCCCGAGGTCATCACTTGGAGCAAGTTTCGATCCAACTTGATGCTTTTACTCAATCCGTTGAACATTTCGAAGAATGGTACATCGAAATTGTCGAAGTTATTGAGTCGAAAGAAGTTTTCAGCCTTGATACTCAGAGGTAAAATGAAAGGAAAGCTTCAAGTGGGGGACAGGGTTTTATTCTTTGTTATATATTTAGTGAGGAAAAAAAATTTGTAATAGGTATTCGATTTCCATTTTGAAAATTAATATTTGTTACCATTTGAAACCGAAAAAAACTCACGATTTCACTTTTTTCTTAATGTTTTTACTCTTTCCTTTGCAAAAAAATAGTTTGTTGGCAATGCATAATAAAACATTTTAAAACTTTGGTCCTCTGATACCATTTAATTAATTATTATTATTATTATTGCTTCAGTTATCAACGCAAGATAGAGGAGATCGGACGACAGCGTGACGCACGGTCTAATGATTTCGACGGTATGATAGATACTGGCAAAGACCTCGTGTCAAAGAAAGACGTCACAGACACGGCTCTTGTCAAAGACAAAATAAAGGTATTTGTTATTCGCAGACTTTGGTCAAGGAAGATGAAGGATGGGCATTTCGCAGTGGAATTTTAGCCACGCTTTTTTTTATTTATTTATTTATTTATGCACTTAATTACTCATTTAAAAGTTGTAATGATTAAATTAGAAATGTGTGATTTAACCGCATTTCACCAAACTTTTGATATTCATTATACATTATGCAGTACTTATATATATATATATATATATATATATATATATATATATATATATATATATATATATATATATATATATATATATATATATATATATATATATATATATATATATATAACAGAATTTGGAGGGACAATGGAAAGATTTGAATGATGTCCTTGATGAGAGGGCGAGAGCTGGTAAAGAAAGAAGTGAACAGCAAATGGCTTACGAGCAACTAAGAGACAAAACTAATCAATGGCTTAATACAATGGAAAATACTGTGGAAAGATTTCATCCTGTGGCTTTGGATCAAGACTTTTTGAAGAAACAGTTTGAGGATCATAAGGTGAATTTATATTAATGTAAAGAGTTGCTTATTGATGTTTATCACTCTTAAGTACAAATGAAAACTGAAAAATGTTAAGGATTATGTCGGTGACAAAATAATTAATCTAAAGATAGTATGAGAAAATATTGATTTTTTTTTTTTTTTTTATTTTTTAGATTTAGACACACGAAATTATTCAGCACTCAAATATTTTTTTGAAAAAAAATAAGTATAGTTAATAAGTATTCATTCTTTATCGATTTCTTTTATACTGACTCGCTATATTCAAAGATTCCTTTCTAAACCACATAGTTTTTTTTTATATTATTATTATTTTTTATTATTCTTTCATCACTTTGTTTGGTGAATTGCTCTTTCCTATGTTTTGCCCGGAGTTATTAATTTTGTTTTTCGTTTTAAATTGTAATTACTCGTCGTTTTTAATATTTCTTTTTAAAATTCTCTCTCAAAAGTTTGATTTCTTCGGGCTTTTTAAAACCCTTTTAATTTTTTTGTCTTTTGTGACCATTCTAATTTTATTTCTATGCTCATCATACATCTGTTCAAGATATTTTATTTGATTCTGTTTTAATATGCACTTGTGTGCTCAATAATAAATTTAATAAAATTTACACCACTTGTAGGGCTTTTATTATTCAAACATGATATTGACGTATTATAGTTCACTAGATCATCATCTTTATCTTCACCCTGAATGGGTCTTCACCATGTTAGTGAGACCAGCAGCTTTATCCATCTGCTCTTAAAAGTCCCTCTTCTGGAGTGCTCTAAAACTTTTTCCAAAGACCTCCAGAAGATGCTTTTCGGAGCTATGGTTTCCCATTCTGGTCCTGGAGTTATTGCAAGCAGCGAGCTGTGATTAAAGGGCCAGGTTGCTAGTCCTGTCACCCTTGCTCTTCGTTCTCCTCGTATGATCCAGTCTTGTCGCCTATCCAAACTCATATTAAATTTTATATTCTTAACATTAACGTTGAATTTTTTATTTAAAGCCAAAAAATTCATTATCTAGAGAGATTTGTAGCTCTTTCATATATTTTGAAAAATAGTTGAATTTTATTTAATTTACTTTCTTCAAAAATGTCGAAATACTAAGGCAAAATTTCATATTTTAAAATACTTCTCCGCAATTACTTTTATTCTTCTTTTCAGTGCATTCCTTAAGCATTCCTTGTACAATCTTTCCAGTTTTCAAAATAGATGTTAAAGACATCTTCAAACATTCTCCTCTCTTCTCAATCTTCCTTCTGATGCCTTCCCACTTTTCCCTTCCCATCTGTTTTCAAGCACGTTCACCCGACGACAGTCGAATCATATATATATATATATATATATATATATATATATATATATATATATATATATATATATATATATATATATATATATATATATATATATATATATATATATATATATATATATATATATATATATATAATATATGTATATTAATAATTAATTATTATTATTATTATTATTATTATTTCTATTATTATTATTATTATTATTATTATTTTTATTATTTTATTATTATTATTATTATTATTATTATTATTATTTTATTATTATTATTATTATTATTATTATTACAGCCTCTCTTGAAAGAATATAGAGACTACGCCACAACTATCGATAAGGTTAATGAACTAGGTGCCATTTATGATGCCCTCATGAGGGGCGATAACTCAACCGGTAGGAGGAGGTCATCCGTAACACCAGTGAAGAGACCTTCCTTGACACCGCCACACAAATCGTCAGGTAAAGATGAAAGTAATTTTGTGTGTGTGTGTGTGTGTGTGATTTTCCACAAGATTTTAGCAAAAAAAAAATTTTAAATCCTATTCGCTTTTTCTTTGTTTTTTTTTTATTATTAATAGCGGGTCTTATTTTTAATTTTATTATTTTGCATGACATATTCAATGTCGCATTTTTTCCTTGCTTTTATTTTGTTATGGGTGTTTATCGTTTAGTTCGAAGAGTATCTCAAGAAGCTCGCTGTACATCCCCTTCAACAAAATTATTTGGTTACAATGGAACAGGACCTGGAGGGTATGCAAGTAGGCGAACTTCTCAAGAAAGTTTCATGCAGGATGGTTAGTTTTAACTGCTCCATTAATTTTGCTTAGGATATGTATAGTTTTGATATTTGATTTAAAAATTTGGCTTTTAAAATCTTGTTGGTTTGTTTTACTTTATTTTATCTAGGGCATTGATTATAAAGTAATGAAAAATACTTGATTGTAGATGTGTTGTATTATTTTAATTTATTCAAATTTTCCATAGAAATGTTCTGTATTTTGCAGATATGTCTCCTGTACAAAAGGAACTTATGTCTATTAATAACCGATATGATATGATTGGCATGAGACTAAATGATCGTCAAAATGACCTTGATAATATGAGGGATGAACTCAGGAAGCTTTCTGACAGCATGAAGAATGTATCTCAGGCTTTGGAAAAGGCTGAAAGGAGCGTTCCTAGAGACATCATACCAACTACCAAAGAAGAGGCAGATAAATTTAATAAGCATATAAAGGTTGTGTTAGATGAACTATCTGAAAAGCAACCTTCTCTGGACAACCTCAAATCCCAGATTATTGATATCATTAAAAAGAAACCAAATGCTCCAGGTGCTGATATTCTGACAGAGCAACTTGATTCTCTTCTTGAAAGGTTTAAAGAACTGCAAGGAAGATTAAAAGATAAACTGAAGTACATGGATAGAATTAAAGATTTCTTGGATAACCATGATTCACTCAATAATTGGCTGAGCTCAAAGGACAAAATGATGGCAGTTCTAGGCCCAATTGCATCGGATCCAAGAATGGCTCAGATGCAAGCTCAACAAGTGATGGTTCTTAGAGATGAATTCCATGGCCAGGAACCGAAATTAAATGGACTTAACGAACTTGGCGACAGCATAATAGCTGCAAGTGAACCTAATTCTCCAGCTTCCAGGAAGATCAATGACAAATTGGATACCATAAATAACAAGTGGACCGAATTGATTGGTCAGTTGGATTCTAGAGATAGTGCCCTCAATGCAGCGTCTGATGCTAGCAAGGACTTTTACGACAATTACAACAAGCTACAAGACAGACTTCAGAAATTGGGTGATGATTTCGATGAAGCAATGGCTAATGGTCTTGATCCCGCTCAGCAATTGAATGTAATGCAAGCTCTTGAAGATGGTTTGGAAGGTGTTCGTCATCCCCTTATAAACCTTGAAGGTTTAGGAGAACATCTGATGTCAATACTCTCTGATCCATCTTCCAAATCTGATATTAAATCTAAAATTGGGCAGCTCAACAAAATGTATAACAACCTGGAAAGAAAACTTGGCAACAAACGATCGGAAATTGAAGCCTCTCTCAAAGACCAAGAAGAATTTGGTAATTCTTGCCATGACATCCAAGATTGGTTAGCTGATCAAATTGCCAACTTGAAAGATCAGTTATTAGTTTCGGCCGATAGAGAGATTCTTCAAAGGCAGGTTAATGATTTTGAACCTGTATATAAAGATTTAATGTCAAAGGAACATGAAGTAATTATGATGATTAATAAAGGGAAGGATCTTGTGGCAAAATCACCTCGTAAGGACGTAAGCAAGCAACTTTCGGTAACCCTTGATGCTATTAAGAAAGAATGGGATAATGTTCGTAAAACAGCTGTTGACAGAAGGACACGATTACAGAAATGTATGGACACGTGCAATAAATTCCACTCATTGCAAAATAAATTCCTTCCATGGCTTGATAAAGCAGAAGAACGAGCTCGAAACTTTGAGACGGTTGCTTTTAATAAACGAGCCATCGACAAACAAATAAAAGATCTTCAGAGCTTTAAAAATGACGTTTCTCGACATAGTGGGGAATATGAAAATAATAAATCTGGCGCTGAAGCTCTAATTGGTTGTACTGATACAGACCACGAAATTGTAAAAGATATGCTTGAATACATGAAAGAAAGATGGGACCACATTAATTGGTTGACTGCCAATAGAGGTCAAGAACTCGAGGATATTTCTCAGAAATTGGCAGATTATAATGATAAAGCTAGAGATGTTAATCACGCCCTCCAAAGATGTGAAGATAAACTCTCTTCTCATGATTCTCTTGGTGGCGGCAAAGATTCCAAAGCCCTAGATAGAATGAAGAATCTTCTAGAAGAAACTAAAGGTCTTGGAAAGGATATTGACCAGGTAACTAAGAAGGGAGAAGATCTAATTAATTCTGCCGCAGAGCTTCAAGCAGATTCCTCACATATCGAAGATGAAGTTGGTCAACTTGTTGGAAGGTACGGAAATTTGAAAAAGAAATTGCAAGATCGTTGTCACGATTTAGAAGAAGCTTCTCAGGCTGTAAATCAATTTGGAAATCATATAAAGGGTGTTGGTCAAGAGCTACAGGGTTTGGATGATGAGTTAGATAGAATGGGTCCTGTGGGCAGAGATATAAAGACAGTGACAGAACAAATTGAACAACTTCACGACTACGTTCGCAAGATAGACTCAAAAGCAGATGAAATTACTGATGCTAAAGCTTTGCTTGATGAGATGATTGGTCATGGATTCACGACTAATTCAAAAGTATCCGAGGATCAAATTCGGCAACTTACTAGACAACTTAAAAAGATCCAAGACAGAGCCGATGCCAGAAATAAAGAGCTTGAATCCACTCTTAAAAGATTGGAAGACTTTTATGACAAATATCAGTATGTTATGGACGGAATAAGAGAGGCTGATAGAGACGGTGATTCTTTTAAACCTGTTGGCGCAGACGTAGATACCATCCGATCGCAGCAGGAAGAATTCAAGAAATTCAAGGCCAAGAAAATAGAATCACTTGGTAAGCAAGTATCAGAGTGCAACAAAAAGGGTCAAGGCCTTATACAGAGTGCTGCTTCAGGAGTCAATACAAGTGGTCTCGAACGAGACTTGGAATCTATGAACAACCTGTGGAATAGTTTGAAAGAAATGATGAGTGATCGAGAGAAGGCTCTTGATAAAGGTCTTATACAGTCAGGAAAATTCCAAGATGCCCTTGATAGCATGAGTCAGTGGTTATCCAACTTTGAAGAGATGATAGATAACCAAGCTCCAATATCTGGAGAATACTCAGTCGTTAAAGCACAAGCTCAAGAACAAAAGTTTTTGCGTAAAATGCTTCTTGATAGACAAAATGAAATGAAGGCACTTCAGGAAATGGGAAGAACTCTGTCAGCCAATTTGGAACCATCGGAAAGAGCCAATATTAATAATCAGTTGGATGATCTTTTACACAGGTTTGATGATGCAAACACTCGTTCTCAAGAGAGAATGGAAGCACTTGAAGAAACTCTAAAAGTAGCCAAAGAATTCCAAAATAAATTAAATCCTATCCTTGTGTGGCTTGATCGAACTGATAAGAAACTCAAGGATATGAGCACTGTTCCATCAGATGAAGAAAAGATTCAAAGACTTATAAGAGACCATGACAAACTCCATGACGAAATTCTTGGACAGAAACCTGCATTTGATGATTTGACAGATGTTGCAACTACGCTTATGAATCTCATCGGCGATGATGAAGCAAACACATTGGCTGATAAGTTACAGAGTACAACTGATAGGTATGGCCAACTAGTTGAAGACTCAGAAGCTCTTGGAAGGCTCTTGCAAGATTCCAAAGTGGGTCTAAGACATTTAGTTCTTACATATGAAGATCTTTTATCCTGGATGGACGAAATGGATGCTAGACTTTCAAAATATAGGATTTTGTCAGTTTTTGTAGAAAAGCTTTTGGAACAAATGGATGAACTTACAGACTTGGGAGAAGAAGTAGTAAGCCACGACAAACAAGTTAGAGAAGTAATGGAAGCAGGTACTCAGTTAATGAAACATATTAGTAGCGATGAGGCTATTCAACTTAAAGAAAAGTTAGACTCTATTCAGAGACGTTATAATGACCTTAGCGCCAAAGCCACTGACCTCCATAAAGCCGCCAATGAAGCTCTTCCTTTGGTTCAACAGTTTCACAATGCTCATGATCGACTTGGCTCTTGGATGTTGTCTGTGGAAGGACAACTTCAGAGCATGGATTCTTCTGGTGGTCTAATTGAAGAAGAGATTGAACGTCTCGGTCATGAAATTCAAGAAAACAGACCTCTTGTAGAAGCAGTTAATCTTATTGGACCTCAGTTGTGCCAAATTTCACCTGGAGAGGGAGCTTCAACTATTGAAACTCTTGTCACGAGAGACAACAGACGTTTCGAACAAATTTGTGAGCAAATACAAAGACGACTTGAAAGAGTTCAAATGTCGAAACAGCGTTCGAAAGAAGTTACTCAAGACATTGATGAACTTTTGGATTGGTTTAGAGAAGTAGAAAATCAAATTAAAGAAGCAGAACCACCATCAGTTGAACCAGATGAAATTCGCATTCAGATCAAGGAGCACAAAGCTTTGAATGATGATATAGCTAGTCAGAAAGGAAGAGTTAGAGACGTATTAGCCAATTCCAAGAGAGTCTTAAGGGAAGCTCCCCATCATGAGGATACCAGTGAACTTAGAGAAAAGATGACAGACTTGAAGGAGACCATGGAATCTGTTTCAAAGCTCTCATCTGATAGATTATCCAACTTGGAACAGGCTCTTCCTTTGGCTGAACACTTCTTTGATACACATCATGAGTTAGACGACTGGCTCACATCCATGGAAAATGAAGCAATGGTTATGGATGTACCTGCTCTGAGACCCGATCAAATTATTAGGCAAATGGAACGAAATAAGAACTTCTTACAATCAATCGGTGACCACAAACCTTTGCTTGACAAGCTAAACAAAACAGGAGGCGCCCTTTTGAAACTTATTAATGATGAAGATGCATCTAAAATTCAAGATATCCTTGAATCTGATAATTCAAGGTACAACAGCTTAAAGAGTGGATTTAGGGAACGTGGACAAGCTTTAGAAGATGCTTTACAGGAAACTAGTCAATTTGCTGATAAATTAGATGGAATGCTTTCAGCTTTATCAGAAGCAGCTGACCAAGTTAGAAACGCTGAACCAATTTCTGCACATCCGGAAAAAATTGTTGAGCAAGTCCAAGAAAACAATAATATTATTGATGATCTTAACCGAAAGGAATCTGCCTTTGAAGCCGTTAAAGCAGCTGCAGAAGATGTTATTAACAAAGCTTCTAGGAATGATCCTGCTGTTAAAGATATTAAGGGCAAATTGGATCGCCTTAATAAACTCTGGAACAGTGTTCTTGAAGCAACGAAACATAGAGGTCGTTCATTAGATGATGCCTTGGCTTTAGCGGAGAAGTTTTGGGACGAACTTCAGGGTGTCATGGCTGCTCTTAAAGATTTGCAAGAAGCTCTTAAGAGTCAAGAACCGGTTGCAGTCGAGCCAAATATAATCAAACAGCAACGTGATGAACTAAACCAGATCAAGGATAAGATTGACCAAACTAAACCGGAAGTTGAACAGGTTCGTCAGACCGGAAGAGATTTGATGACTATATGTGGCGAGGCAGATAAACCCGAAGTTAATAAAAATATTGATGACCTTGATTATGCCTGGGATAATGTTACAGCCCTCTATGCCAAGAGAGAAGAAAATCTCATCGATGCTATGGAGAAGGCAATGGAATTCCATGATACTCTTAGGGTAATTGCATTTATTTATTTATTAAATGTCTTAGTTTTATCAAATATTTTATTGAAATAGCATAATAAAACTAATTCGGAAATGTGTTTTGCAGAATATGTTAGATTTCCTAGAAAAAGCTGAAGCTAAATTTGAAGACCTTGGGGCAATCGCTGGAGACATTGACACGATTAAAAAACAAATCAATCAGCTTCAGAAATTCAAAGATGAAGTTGATCCACATATGGTCAAAGTTGAAGCCCTTAACAGGTGAGTCAATAAATTAATGATTTCATGTAATTAAAAAAAAAACTTAATGAATATATGACTGAAATTTTCTAACACGTTCTCTCTTTTTTTGACACCCATTTAAAAGGAGCCTTGGAAGGCAAGTCATATAAATTATTAGTTTCATACTACTTAATTCTACCTACATTATTTTATATATGCAGTGTTTCTATTACATATCAACTTGACATTTTATATTTTTGAATGTGTTTGAACAAGTTTTAAATTTTCTTGGCAGTATGCCCAAGTATTAAAAGTTGTATTTTGTCTTGTTCATTTAATTTTTTTATACTTTTAGGCAAGCTCAAGAACTTAAAGAAAGAACGTCTCCAGATCAAGCAGCTGCTATTATGCGACCTTTAGGCGAAGTGAACAAACGATGGGATGGTCTAATGAAAGGAATTGTGGAAAGACAGAGAGACCTTGAATATGCTCTTCTGAAACTTGGCCAGTTCCAACACGCACTTAGTGAATTACTTACTTGGATTGACAGAACCGATAAAACACTTGATGATCTTAAACCAGTATTTGGAGATCCTCAAGTAATAGAAGTTGAATTAGCGAAACTGAAAGTTCAGATAAATGATATTCAAGCCCATCAATCAAGCGTCGATACACTAAATGATGCTGGAAGGCAGCTTATAGAAGCTGATAAAGGATCGGAAGATGCTTCTAATACACAAAAGAAACTTCACGAACTTAATAAGAAGTGGGGCGATCTTCAAGATAAGGCGCTTTCGAAGCAAGGAGACTTAGAAAATGCTCTCAGAGAGGCCCAGATATTCAGTGCGGAAGTTCAGGATCTCTTGTTATGGTTGGCAGATATTGATCAATCACTTTCAAGTTCCAAACCTGTAGCAGGACTTCCAGAAACAGCTAGAGAGCAATTACTACGTTTCATGGAGCTGTATGATGAATTGGAAGAAAACAGACCAAAAGTAGATGGAATCTTGCAACAAGGACAAGACTACATTAAACGCTCAAGACCGGGTTCTGCAACAAATTTGAATCATGATTTACGCACTTTGAAGCAACGCTGGGAAAGTGTTATGAATAAAGCTAATGATAAAAAGATAAAATTAGAAATTGCTCTTAAAGAAGCAACCGAATTTCATGATGCTCTTCAAGGCTTTGTTGATTGGCTTACTGAAGCAGAAAATTTCCTCAATAGTCAACAGCCTGTCTCTAGAATTCTTGACATTATTTTACAGCAAATAGAAGAACACAATACATTCAAAAAGGATGTAACAGCTCATAGAGAAGTTATGGTTAATCTTGAGAAGAAAGGAACTCATTTAAAATACTTTACTCAAAAACAGGATGTCATATTAATTAAAAACTTACTAGTCTCAGTTCAGCATCGGTGGGAGAAAGTGGTTCATAAAGCAGCTGATAGAACAAGGCATTTAGATTTAGGATTTAAGGAAGCCAAAGAATTCCATGATGCATGGAATGAACTAATGACCTGGTTAGATGAATCTGAAAATACTTTAGATGAATTGGCATCTGCAGTAGGCAATGATCCAGAAAAAATAAAAATGCAGATTGCCAGGCATAAAGAATTCCAAAAAGCTCTTGGTGCCAAACAGCCATTCTACGATGCTACTATGAAGATGGGTAAAACACTGCAATCCAAAGCTCCAAAATCTGATGAAAACACTTTGAAGCAAATGTTAACTGATCTCAAAAACAAATGGAATGACGTTTGCCAAAAGAGTGTTGACCGTCAGAGAAAGTTGGAAGAAGCTCTTCTCTTCACTGGTCAGTTTAAAGATGCCATTCAAGCACTTCTGGATTGGTTAAAGAAAGTTGAATTTGGATTAGTAGAAGACGGTCCTGTTCATGGGGATCTGGATACAGTTATGGCACTAGTAGAACAACATAAAGCGTTCTGTGAAGAGCTCAAAAATAGGGAAAGCCAAGTTGCAAGCGTTCGCAGAACTGCTGATGAGCTCCTTGTCAAAGCTACACCTGAAGATGCATCAAATATTAAGTCTCAAATCTCCGAACTAGTTTCCTCATGGGACAAGGTTGAAAGAGCAACTAATGTTCGAACACGTGCACTAGAAGAAGCACTACAGGCAGCAGAAAAGCTTCACAAGGTAAAAATAATTTGAATTTTTTATATTAATAAAAAAATACATAGTTTAAAATATTATTTCTCATTTGGATACACTATTTTCTCAATTTAGGTGGTTCACAATCTTCTTGATTGGCTTTCTGATGCGGAGATGAAATTAAGATATGCTGGTCAGCTTCCTGACGATGAAGAAGAAACGAGAAAACAAATACAAGAACACGAAGCCTTTATGCGTGAATTACGGCAGAAAGAACTCGAGAAGGATCGTACTATTGCCCTTGCTGAGGAAATTCTTGCGAAAGCTCATCCTGATGGTATAGCCACTATCAAACATTGGATAACAATTATTCAGTCTAGATGGGAAGAAGTAACTTCATGGGCTCAACAAAGAGCACAACGTCTTGAGGATCATTTACGAAGTCTGCAAGATCTAATGGGTCTTCTGGATGAATTGATGAGATGGCTTGTCCAGGTAAGGCCAGATTTCCATAATATTGCATTAATTTAACAAGCTGACAGATTTTAGCTTTTTCCCCATTACACGAGTTTTGTTTTTTACAAAGTCTATCTCTCTGATTACAAAAATGATAGTAAAGTGTTTAACACGCAACCATTTTTGTACCACAAGGCCCAGTAACGTATTAATGACATTTAATAATTTAATAGTTATTGATGAAATAAGAAAGAAAATATTGGAATGCGTAAAATGAGTAGCATTTACAGTTCTTTGAAAAGTCAATAGATGTTATTATTCTGTAAAAAAATGATTATGCTTTTCTTTCAAGAAAATCGTTTATATATATATATATATATATATATATATATATATATATATATATATATATATATATATATATATATATATATATATATATATTATATATATATATATATATATATATATATATATATATATATATATATATATATATATATATATATATATATATATATACTCCTTGGTACCGTTGTTTCATTATAAGAATTACTTCTTTGAATCTTTCCCCTTGTTCATCATTAACACCACCTAAGTTTTCTGGAAAAAGAACTTCAAAAGAGAGTAAAAGAAGTTTATATTGAGCGACTTCCTACATCCTCCCCTTTGGCAACTGCTCAGCAGGAGTTTTGTTACTAATTCTTGTTAGCTGTCAATTTTTTTTTTTTTTTATTATCCAAAGCATTTAAGCTTTTTTCAGTTTTCGTCTTTCAAAAGTTTCTTGATTGGGAAGAAACGAATATTCCTTTTTTCACTTTTGCATCACTTATACCTGGAAATTTGCTCAAGGCGTAAACGAAAGTCCCATTTTATCCACACCTTTCTCAAGTTTTTCAAAAGACCAAACCTGATATGTAGATACGTAAGGGGAAAAGTATTGTTTTGTGCCAACCTTTCAGAATTAAATTATTTTTCACTTGTGTTACTGTCTTGTAGACAAGGAAAGCAACATTATTTCAAAACTACTCCCTGAAGCCCAAATAGTACGAAGGATTTTCAAATCTATTCACATTTACACACTCGCCATCAATACTTTTTTATATTAAGTTTAACTTACTAACAGTGACTTGCTTTCCTAAGTTTCTTTCATGTTTACTTACCATGCCATTATGAGTTTTGATGGTTTAGTATTGCAATTATGCAGCAACACTAATTTCAAAAAAAATTTGTAGGAGTTTTTGAAAAGCCTATCGTTCCGAGTGGTATGCTCGAAACAGTTTTGCTATCAATCCATCACATACATACACACCAGGAGCGTCTGATTTTAAACTACCTAATAAGCGTTCATGCCTGTTTCATGAAATTCTAGTATTTGAGGTCATAAGGTTCTTCTGCTGTAACCTAGACCCTAAAACATCTGCTGGTTTACCAAGATAAAGAGCCACCTTTCCCATCTGCGCTTAACCACAATTTACAGTTAACTTTGATGATTTCTTGTCATATAACCCAAAATGGCTTTTCCATTGTGATTTAATTAATAATTGACAGTTAAAGTTTATTGCATTGTAGTTTCGGCACATGTGTAAAATGAATGATGATAGGATTGTGGGTAGAGTGATTAGATCCAAGGTGGAAAGAGGTGGGGAATGCCGAGATGGAGATGGATATTTGTTTTGGAGGGTGGAGGAGAGTTGCCGAGAACAGAGAAAGATAGAGGTCAGTGGTGCTGGGGGAAGGGAGATAGAGTATGGGTGTGCATGCGGGAGGAAATTGTGGTAGGCACCACGCCACGAGAATGGGAAAGGTGAATTTTAAAATATATATATATATATATATATATATATATATATATATATATATATATATATATATATATATATATATATATATATATATATATATATATATATATATATATATTATTATTCCAAAAAATTTAAGATTTTTTGTGAGAAAGCGATTTTATAACGTAACTATACCGCAAACAGGAGTTTTGAGAGTTGCCTACTTAGTCCAAACTCTGAGTAATTTTCATAACTAAAGATTAATTTAACATGCTGATGAAATTTTTTGGGGAAAGCGACAATCGGCGTAACCTATGAATTCAAATAAACGTTGGTCAATTTGAAAGGTGATTTTGGTATTTTAGAGAAAGCATCCCTAAGACCTCTAACGAGATTAATCCGTTCCATTTGTTGAATCAAATCCAGTATGTTTTTTGTCCTGGACTGTAGTCTGATTTGGGTGACATTGATGATGCAGTTTTTTCCACCTACCATATCTTCTGATAGGATAAGTTCTTCCAGTTGCGAAAGTGATTTAGATAAAAAGCATTTCAGGTATGTGTGGCATAGGATTTATTTGCATAAGGAATGATAGGGTATTTTATTTTAAACTCCATTTTCTTTGAAATTCTTCGTTTTAGTCAAGAATTCATTCACTTAATTTGAAAAAATGTTCCACAAAAATATGGAAGAGGACAAGATTTTGTCTCGGTCACCAATGTGACAGCTGGGATAAATATAAGCATGTGTAACTTTTTGTTAAAAACGGATTTTTTTTCTGTGAACTGTCCACGGATATAACAAAAACCATTCTGTTAATTTAACAGTTAACGAGATCTTAATAAATTATATGGAAAAAAATAACACGCACTCATTCACTAAAAAATCACTGTAACCTCTCACAAACACAGAAACTCCTCAATTGAACCCATTTGAACATATAACAACATTCTTTTACCTCCAACATTAATACGAGACAAAATAACAAACGTTAAGAAAAGGTTTTCTCTAGCTGCTTAGAGAAAAATTGATTCATAATTCACGCACACGCACCTACACACATACGCATATATATATATATATATATATATATATATATATATATATATATATATATATATATATATATATATATATATATATATATATATATATATATATATATATATATATATATATATATATATATATATATATTACTACCGCTAACGGGCAGAGCTCTATTCTAACAGGGATGTTAGTATCTTGTTCCAGTATACGTAACTGAAAAGTTTACCTTCATATTGACCAACTTCGTCGAAACCTACACAACTAGGACAGAAATTGCTTATAGCAGAATATTCATTTTACGTCCAAATTGTGTTTATTGATATACATAGGAAAAAAAGAATTGATTGCATAATTTTGATGTTCCTCGCCCAAATTTCTTCACACCCTCTTTAATTTGTCTATTTAAAATATTTTAATTGTTGAAAAGAAATAGATTTAAAATTGGAATATAATATATATTAAATAATATAATATAAAATAGGAATGTCCAAATAAATTATTTAATTCTTCAAATTTTAGCATTTTGTAATTATTTGACTGTTTTGAAGTATTAGTGCGTGTTAGCTCATTTTGAAAACCATTTTGGTAATTAGCATATTAAATTTACCTCAATTGCATATTTTCCTTCATGTGGCAAAAGCGTTGTCTGTTAATCTATTCAGGTTTGTTGTGATTTCTCCATTCATCACTTTATTAATTTTTTAAAGGCTGAGAATAATTTAACTGCTTTGGAGGCGGAACCACTCCCTGATGACATTCCGGCCATTAAAGGTCTTATCGAAGACCACAAAGAGTTTATGGATGAAATGCAAAAGAAAGAACCTGAAGTACTCAGCATTTGTAAACCTTCAAAAGCGAGACCGTCGGTGTCATCACAACCAGGCAAAAGAAAATCAAGAACATCTATGGGGTAATTTTAATATATATATATATATATATATATATATATATATATATATATATATATATATATATATATATATATATATATATATATA
Source organism: Armadillidium nasatum (assembly GCA_009176605.1). Taxonomy (NCBI): domain Eukaryota; kingdom Metazoa; phylum Arthropoda; class Malacostraca; order Isopoda; family Armadillidiidae; genus Armadillidium; species Armadillidium nasatum. Next base: position 29,358 of record SEYY01019191.1, on the reverse strand, counting down.
TATATATATATATATATATATATATATATATATATATATATATTATTTTTATTTTTTTGGCGGCTTAATTAAAAACATGTATTGCATTTTGGCACTTCGATTTTTTTAAATTTATTTATTTTTAGTTTTTTAGTTTACTTTTATTATTATTATTATATATATATATATATATATATATATATATATATATATATATATATATATATATATATATATATATATATATATATATATATATATATATATATATATATATATATTTTAGCAAATTTACTATTTTTAATTTGTTGGATTTAGTTTTCCTTGGAATATTAGATGCTTTGCATTATCTCCATAGTATTAGAGTAGTTTGTTTTACCCTACTAGTATAGACTCTCTTTTATAGTTTACTGCACAATATATATATATATATATATATATATATATATATATATATATATATATATATATATATATATATATATATATATATATATATATATATATATATATATATATATATATATATATATATATATATTATCACTATTGTTCATATTTTATTCGCGTTCTTTTGTATGCATGTGCTTCTTTTTACAGTCGTGAAAGTATGAGTCCAAATAGAGATGCTTCTCCAGATGTAGACCCTGCATCTCGAAAATCAAGGTGAGTGTATATATATATATATAGTTTCTGCTTAGCTTCTGAATTTCATATTTGTTGGTCATTCAAGCAGGTTAATTTGCATTTTTTAAAGACGTAATTTTATTAGTTTTTTTTTTCTTTGTATATTGATTTTATATACATTATGAACACCAACTTTCAAATTGATATGTCGTTTATATTATTATTATTATTAGTTGTAGTAGTAATATTATTTCTATTTTTATTTTTCATTCTTGATGAGCATGTTATTTTGTAAGTCTTATATTATTTTATTTTCTTGTTTCAATTTCTATTCATTTGTTTAACCGCTTGAATTAAAAGCCGAGTAACTCCTGATCGAGAAGGCTCTCCTGGATTGAAGTCTCGCAAGTCAAGGTATTCTTCTTTCCTCTTCCTTTTCTTTTCCAAACTTTTTCTTCTTCTTCTTCTTCTCCCTCTTTTACCTTGTAACTTTTTACTTATAAACTAACTCTGAATATGTGACCACTTAATATGCATATATTAATTAAAAAATTAAATTAACTCGTAGTTTTGAACTTTGGAGTAAACTGTGACAGATTTTTTTCTCCTAAAAATTGTGTAGAAGCGCCTCTAAAAACAAGAATTTACAAATGGCATTCCCTTTATTTTTTTTATTTATTTATTTTTTTTTTTTACTATTTTGAAAACTTTCATTTATCATTTTTATTTTCAACATTTTAACTTACATTCATTCAGATATATTTTCCTTGTTTCTTTATTGCATGGTTAATAGTTTTTCACTAAATATATTTTTGACATAGGTTTTAGTTTTGCATTTTTTTGATTTTATTTATATCACAAAAAATGTTTTTTCTTAAAGCCGAACATCACCTGGCCGAGAAATCACACCTACTCGCGAGTACCCTCGTCCTTGGATGTATGGTGCAAGGTATAGCTAGTATTTTATTGTGTTCCTTTGAAGTAGGGCATCAGAATCATAAGATTGAATTAGTAGTCCTAGCTTTATATAAATTAAAATTTCCTCTTCTATTTCGACTGGGTTTTTTATTTCTTAGCTTGTCTTAGGGCTTAAATTATTTTAATTTTGTAAAACTTTCCTTGGCTTCTTTGTTAAATGGAATCTTTACTCTATTTTTTTTTTTTACTAAGTCACTTCCTTTCTCAAAAAAGGAAAAAAAAAGTTCAGTAAAATTTTGAGTAGCATGAAAGAGTTGAGAATTTTAAGCTTTCATTTAGGTCAATATTCTTCATATGCATGTTTAATAAGGCCTTAGATAGAACTCACAAGTATAAATCCGCCATTGTTCAAAACTATATTATGTGAAATAAAGCATTGGTAATGGTAACTGATTCAAAAATGAAAGGATAACATATGACATTCCCTTTGGTTTACATCACGCTCTTAAACAAATTATACAATCCATAGAACAACACCACCAAGGGAAACATCCCCAGGGGGCACCGAAAGGAAGATGGATTGGCCCCTCACCAACATGAGATTCAGCACCTCCGGCCCGTCTGGTCGTAAGGGAAGGTTAGACATTATACACAGTTGTTGTTTTTTTTTTTTTTTTTTTTTTCCTCTCTCTCTCCATTAGATGTGCTTTTGGAGTGGTTTTAATCTCGGGTGTTCTTCAAGGTTGTAGATTTATTCTTTAACAATTTTAAAGAATTTTAACTTTTGTGATGGTATTGTTTTTCGGTTTTTCACGGTTGAGGGTACTCTGCAGTTATAACAACTAAGATTTTGGTTTGCCTTCTAACATCTATTCAAATGATAAATAAAATAAATTGCCTCGATGTTTATTTGATTTGGTAGAAAGTAATATAAATTATTTAATACCAAAATATATTTGACACGTAAAATTTGTTTATATTAAAGATTTTTTTTTAGCTTTGTTTGTGGTTACTAAATTTTTATCTTTTAAGACTTTAGAATAGAATTAAAATTTCTACCATAACTTTTATTTGGTTTGTTTGACGTTATTGATGTGAAGTTACACTTATTATTATTATTATTATTATTATTATTATTATTATTATTTTTATAAAATTATTATTATTTTTTTTTTTATTTATTATTATTATTTATATTATATATTATATATATATATATATATATATATATATATATATATATATATATATATATATATATATATATATATATATATATATATATATATATATATATATATATATATATATAATATATATATATATATATATATATATATATATATAAGCTCAAACTATATTTATTTGGTTCACCCCAATATTCTTCTCACTGGAATTGCTCGACTTTCTAAACTCCAAAATTGGTGACATGCTCTCTCATTCACCTTTCTGTGAAACATTTGTGGTGATGTCAATTTTCATCACTGCCAGTGGATTTCTTTTAGTTCAAATACAGTTGATAACTTGCCTCTCATTTCTCTAACCAAAATAACCTATGAGCACTTGGTGCAATAGAATAATGCTTGTTAGATGCGAACTTTTTTTTTTTTTAAACAAAAAACCCCTACTCCTATCCCTGATTTCCTTGAAAATGAACCAAACATCTTAGACCTTTTCTTAATTTCTAATCCTTCTAATTAAATTCTTTCCACTTCTAGATTCCTCCGTTCACCCTATCTCTGTATCCTTTTCATTTCTCTTTTAGTCTTCGGCGTAGAAAATCTCACCCCACTTATTGTACGGAAACATTTGTGGCATTTCGGGGTCCACAAACTGGTCGGTACTTCGTTAATTTCCTCTGGAATGAATATTACTTCTGCGGGAGGGGTTCCTCGGATTTCGCAGAATACATTACCGAGGTATTTTACAATTACATGAAGAGCGAACACATTCCATATTCTTCAACTAGACCTAACAAACCTTAACAAGATTATTTGGAAACATCTCGACTCTTCTTATCAAATTCCAGATCCACCGTTTTGTTTTTCGTAACACTTTTGGTGATCTTTCTTTTCTCTCAGATTCATGATTCTCTGTTCTTTGGCATTTCGGTGAATCTTTTGCCGTTGGAGTCTACATATGGAAAGTTTTCGATAGATTCTAATATAATCCTTGACTTTTAAATTTCTTCGCCTATCCTTCTCTCTAATTTCATTTCTGGTTGTTTTATAAACTGCTGTGGGAGCCGGCCATTGTTCCTCTTTTAAATCTGTTAGTAGTGGTGTTCCTTAAGGATCTGCCCTGTTTCCAACTCTTTTCTACGTTTCATTAAATGTCTTCCTCTATTACTTCATCACCTCCACTCCTATACTGACGACTCCACCCTTCATTACTCCTCCATGTTGAAAGATGTTCCACCCTGAAGCATGTAACGTTAGGAGGTGGCCTTAGATCAATTAACCTCTTGTCTTTTAGGATTGTTAATTGTAAGAGAGAACAATGTTTTCTGTGACTCAAAAACTTAGGTCGTCCTTCTTTCTACACGACATAATTTTTCACACAATTATGACACCTTCGAAAACTCGTAACTAGAACGTTCGTCAGTCCTTAATACTGTAGTCTCTGTATTTCTTTTTCTCGTGATCTTTCTTGGAAAGATCACATTACTTCTTTCTAAACAAACTTCTAAGTCATCGGGTATTCTAAAGCTCCTTCAAAAATTGTTCACGCCTATTGCTCTTAATAGGGATGTTGTTCGCCCTTGAATGAAGTATGCAATGCACATCTGGGGTGATTCCATTCTTACAGCTCCTGGAAAAGGTGACCTGGAGCTTTTTTTTTTTCTTTTTTTTCTCCTCTCTCTCTCTCTCTCTCTCTCTCTCTCTCTCTCTCTCTCTCTCTCTCTCTCTCTCTCTCTCTCTCTCTCTCTCTCTCTCTCTCTTCTCTCTCTCTCTCTCTCTCTCTCTCTCTCTCTCTCTCTCTCTCTCTCTCTCTCTCTCTCTCTCTCTCTCTCTCTCTCTCTCTCTCTCTCTCTCTCTCTCTCTCTCTCTCTCTCTCTCTCTCTCTCTCTCTCTCTCTCTCTCTCTCTCTCTCTCTCTCTCTCTCTCTCTCTCTCTCTCTCTCTCTCTCTCTCTCTCTCTCTCTCTCTCTCTCTCTCTCTCTCTCTCTCTCTCTCTCTCTCTCTCTCTCTCTCTCTCTCTCTCTCTCTCTCTCTCTCTCTCTCTCTCTCTCTCTCTCTCTCTCTCTCTCTCTCTCTCTCTCTCTCTCTCTCTCTCTCTCTCCGTCGAATTGTTGCGTCACCATTGCTATGCTAAGGACACTGCTCTTCCGAACACTCTAGTCGCACAAATCCTTCAATGATCAGAGTTTTTTTACACAGTCTCATCCTTTCTCCAACTCCGTTTCCATTCTTAACCGGTATGCTCAATCTTCCATGTTCATATTGGTATATTCTGGAACACACTTCCTTTAACAAGACCTTTAATTTGGCCCTTCCTTAGAGTTTCCCAACTTTGAAAGAAATTGATAGACTTCCAGCCATTGTCCACCAGAGGATATATATATATATATATATATATATATATATATATATATATATATATATATATATATATATATATATATATATTATATATATATATATATATATATATATATATATATATAAAATCTGGGTATAAAACTGATAGCATAATGGAAGGCAGTGTACTGCGCTTAATGGTCATAATATATCATGGGATCTGGTAAAAAAAAATGGTGCAGGGTTTTGCTTTAGGAAGTTTTTTTTCTGTTTGTGTAAATAATTTGGATATGGAATTTTTAAAACATTAGGTTACTAAATACCGAGTCTGCTGATAACTTTAAATTGATTATCTCTTTTCGGAATCTTGAGGGTTTATTAAAGTTCAGCATTTCACTTGCCACTTATCAGACAAATTCAAAACTTCGTGAATTTGCAAGTGAATTTCAATCGCAAAAAGTGTAAGTTACTTTACACTGTGTGAGTCTCGACACTTGCAACTGCAATAAGGATCTTTTGCACATGTGAATTGCTAAAGTTAGTTAACAATAAAATGAAATGTTTTTGGTTATTAATTGAGTAGCTTTTCGAAGGTATTAAAGAAATGCTTGGAATCTAGAAATACACCCAACCAAACCTTAGTGACTGCAAATTTTAATGTCTTATGGAATATATAGGTAAGGAACAAAAGCTATAATAGTTTTATTAAGTTATAATTGAGTACTTTGCACAAGTTTGAACCCCTTTCCTTAGAAAGGACATTCATATGTTTGAGGCTATACTATGGAAAAGCTACAAAAATGATTTGTGGTTTTGCAATTAAAAAATGAGTTAAGGAGATGAAATTGAAGAACTCTGATGTGCTTACTATGAAAGAGAGATTTTTTAAAGCAGGGAAATTATTATGGTTTATGAATTATTTTCATCTGCAGACTTTTTTGAGTTAAGCAAGTTTTTTTTACATTAGACTGATGTGAGTGAACCAGAAGTCACAATAAGAAAATATAAAAGGAAATATTTTGTCAGGATCTCTTTTACCTACCGAGTAAATATTTGCAAAGTTTGCTTCAGGATAATAACCTGTGTTATACTTGAAACTTTTAAAAAGTAATTTTAATAGGTTATATGAATGATCTACTTAGTAAATAGAAAATATACATTTTATTTTCTATTTATTTATATTCCTTTTTAAAAATTTCAAAATAGACTTTTAGTGGGAGCTAACGACGGCTGTTAAGTATTCCTGAAATTATTTTTATAGTAGCCTCTTTTAAATAAAGATTCACGTACTCATTATTGGGATATTATGAAAAAATTTTAATATTTATAAAAAATATGTTTGCAATATATTTAATAATATTTAATAAGTCCTCTATTCATTGTGAAAAAAATATTAACATAACTGATACTTCTAAAAAATGAACTCCACATTATAAGGAGTATCAAAATGTAAAAATCCTAGTTCTGGACAGAATTCTTGTACACCTATTGTAATTATTATTATTATTATTATTATTATTATTATTATTATTATTATTATTATTATTATTATTATTATTACCTAAAGCAACTTTATTTCTTTGGTGTATGATTATTAAAATTAAAATTTTGCTAATATTAATTGAACAAAAGAACTCGCAGTGAATAATAATAATTGATAATTAAATAAATAAATATTTCTAGCAAACCTGGTACTAGTCGACCAAGTGAAGAAGTGCATATTCGAAATCCGAAAGCCAGAGCTCTGTGGGAGAAATGGCAACAAGTTGGATTTATGGCATACGATAGAATGAGAAGGTTATATGACAAGTTGAATCACCTTCAGGAGCTTGAAGACCTTAAGAACTTCTCGTGGGAGGAATGGAGAAAGAGGGTGAGTCTCTTCATTAAAATAAACATTTTAAAATTGCTTTTTAAGCGCCATTTACTTTTGATTCGTGTATATTTATCCAATATAAGATCACCTCTTTTCAATTGAAATAATAATAATAATAATAATAATAAAAAATGGAGAGATTCCTTTCTGTTTATTTGTATTGTTTATGAACAGTAAAAACTCTGTTTAGAAAGATGTACAGAAGTTTTTTTTTTTTTTTTTTTTTTTTTTTTTTTGAGAAAGAAACAAATATAGAATATTTTAAGATTCAATAAACACTGATCAAATCTTATGCCAAAAAATTATTTTATTTATAAAGCTGAAACACACTAATAAAATTTTTCAGAATTTCGAAATATACCTAGATATTTACTTTGTGGTATTTTCTTAAAAATTATCCATTCAAGTAATAACGAAAATATTATTATTATTATTATTATTATTATTATTATTATTATTCAGTTTATGAAGTTCATGAACAACAAAAAATCGCGAGTGACTGATTTGTTTAGGAAAATGGACACTGATAACGACGGTGCTGTGCCACGCGATGATTTCATTGATGGTATCATTAAAACAAGTGAGTAAATTTATTTTATAGCATATATATATATATATATATATATATATATATATATATATATATATATATATATATATATATATATATATATATATATATATATATATATATATATATATATATATATATATAATATATAACCCTAGCATAATGGTAGAAAAGTTTCATCCTTCATGAAATCAAATAAAAGCAGATAGTACTCCATATTAATATCCTACATTATTCAATAATGACGTTTGATTAGCTTTTTTTTTAAGTAAGAAAAAGTATAGAAGTGAAGTTATGAAGATGTAAAAAAAAAAGTGATTAAAAAAAAAAAAAGTGATTTACGTATATGGAACCCGAAAGTTAGAGAGGGGGAATATGAAATTTACCCAGTTACCAAGATCTTTTTATCATAATTTACAGGACTCAAAAGTACTGAATATTAGTTTCTATTGTAAGTAGTATTGTAAGCTTAGAAATGCAGCATTTCTAAGGGCGGAACGAGATTGGAGAGTGTGTCAGGAGTAAAAGTTATTGGAATAAAAAAAAAATTTAAAATATTGTTGAAGCTACCCCAAAGATGCATAGATTTGATTGGTATGCCTTGAATTTAAAGAGAATTTCAACTATGAATACTAGGGGGAATTCATCATGGTAGTGAATTTTAAAATCTCCCGAAATTGTGTTTGTAGAGAAAGATCAACTTAAGGCTCTTTAAATGTGGAATTAATTTATTTGATAAATATTGTAGTATGAATATTGGAATAAAAAATGTCTTGGGAAATTGTTATAGATTGACTATAGTCGATAGTAGTTAAACTGGAAGAACACATTATATCAAAAACACGATACTCACTTATATTACTCCTATTTTTGAAGGAAAAATGCAACTATAGCTCTTTCTGATATTTTTCTATTTTCACGTTAATGAATCAATCTCGGGTGCATCAGATGTTTGTCCACGACTGTTAAATAAATTATTAAATATTATTGCTAATAATATTATATATATATATATATATTATATATATATATATATATATATATATATATATATATATATATATATATATATATATATATATATATTATATATATTATATATATATATATATGTATCATTTAAATTTTGTACTTCTACTACAAAGCTTGGGTGTCTTTTACTCGAGAACCCTACTGCATATTAAAATTTTAATTTCCATTAATCTTAATATTTTGGTTTTCTTTTTCCAATTTATTTTGCTACATTTCATCAAAAAGGCTTCTAGAAATGAGAATGACGATTTTCTCTTTTTATCTTTTGTTTCACTCTGAATATAAATTGTTTAGTAATACAATGTAGATAAATAAAAGTACAAAGTAATAATGTTTCGAAAAGTCCTTGGAAAATACTGTGGAGATGCCTCTAGTTAGTATACATTTTGATACATTTCTGTAGATTTGCCCTTTCCATATTTTCGTATGTGATTGACATTAATTTTTTTTTTTTTCTACTTTCAAATAGAGTTCCCCACGAGTCGTCTCGAAATGGGAACTGTGGCCGACATATTTGATAGGAACCAAGACGGTTACATTGATTATCAAGAGTTCATCGCCGCTTTGCGACCTGACTGGGAAAGGAAAGGACCAATCACTGACGCTGAAAGAATTGAAGATGAAGTTCAAAAACAAGTTAATCTTTGTACTTGTCGCCAAAGGTTTAGAGTACAACAGGTTGGCGAAGGGAAAATACAGAGTAAGTTAAGATGTTTAACTTTTGTATTCTTAACCTAATATGTAATTGATTTTTATTTTGTAGCATGTAATTATTTGCGTGATCCATTTTTAATATAAAATTGTTCTTCCGTTTCGGAAAATTTTTGAATTTTAAATAGAAATGGCATCATAAAAATCATATTTCTACTTTTAATTAAAAGATTTTTTTGTATAACGATAAAGATTTTATTTCTTATTTTTTATTCAGTTCGGTGACAATCAGAAACTTTGTTTGGTCCGAATTCTTCGCTCGACAGTCATGGTCCGTGTCGGTGGCGGTTGGCTTGCTCTTGACGAATTTCTCGTTAAGAACGATCCCTGCAGAGGTCAGTCAAATGTACCCTTACCCATTTTAAAAATTTTATATATATATAATTGCAAATATGGAATATTTATTAAATTATATTATCATAAATGCCCAAGAATATTAAGGTGACGGATAAAAAAATAATAATAAATAATAATAATCTATGAAATATAAATAAAGAAATTTTCGTGATTTTAATTTGAACTAATTACTAATGCATTGTTCTTATGTTTATGTAGTAGTGCTTTGTTTCCTTAATTAATAATCAAAATTCATAAATTTTATTTTTCTTTTTATACTTCATTTTGATTAATAATAAAAATAACAATAACTAGGGAAAATTATTACATCTCTTTTCATGTAACTATATATATATATATATATATATATATATATATATATATATATATATATATATATATATATATATATATATATATATATATATATATTATATATTATATATATATATATATATATATATATATATATAAATATATATATATATATATAATAATATAAATAATATAATGCGCAAAGAAGTTGCAGTGAAATATAACAAGTGCTTAATAATAATAATAATATAACTTTTTAATTTTTTGTGTCAAGAACTAACAATTCCCTATTTTTTCCTCCCTTTTCCCCTCCTATTTCTTAATTCCCTCCCTCCCTTTATTTCCCATTTGCAACCTTCATTCAACTGCTCCCCCACTAACTTGAACTATTACTACATTTATTTTTCTAACCAATTCTAACCGCGTGCGCTTTTCCTGCTCTTTATATTGTCATTCAATTATTCACTTAACATTTTTTTTTGTTTGTAAATGACTGGTTGGATCTTGTTGTTGCTGTTGCTGTTGTTATTGTTAACATTTTGTTTTGTAATTGCGCTTTGCACTGGGGCGACACTCCTCTTCAATGGGTTTATTAATTTGCTCCTACGAGATAATTTCTATCTTTTGCATGTTTTTTCTTTTACTAAAATTTTTTTTAAAATATTTGACAATCTCATCATATAAATAAATTAAATTTAAAACAAAATTATGAAATCTTTTAAATAAATTTTATTTTGGGCTAAAAATGAATACATAATTTTGTTCACTTTTATCATAAATCTTAAAAAATTGACAAATTTGTTGATCATCGAAACCCGTATACATACACCTACACACTTTACACTTTCCCTCTCCTTATGATATTAGTGTGTCCCTCCATTCCTGAATTGGAGAGGGCAATTGAGAGGGAACTACACGAACATGGATGTCCACTTAGGGGCTCTAAAACATCAGATTCAGGCTCTGGCCGTTCTTCCTGTAAGGCTCATATATATATATATATATATATATATATATATATATATATATATATATATATATATATATATATATATATATATATATATATATATATATATATATATATATATATATAATGAGTAGGAGTTTTAATACATGTTATGAAAGAAGTATGATTTAGAATTTTTAAACATTTGTTGAATTCTCTCTAGAATTAGTATTTTACTTTTCATCCAACCACAACAAATGCCACACATTGTATGAAGAGTATTTGTGTTAATGCAGAATAAATGAAGTTAGTTACAAGTAATTATTTTAGTGTCTCGAAGTTTTATTTTACTATTAAGATGTAGTTGTTGTTAGAAATTGGATTATTTGGAGTTGTTGATGCTTCAGCTGAAGGTAATTGAAAAATATTAATTCATTTTACATCATGAAATGTTATAATAAGAGTTTGAGAAAGTTGCATCAAAATGTAAATTTTCATAATGGAGTGAAAAGATTTTTATTTGAAATTAATTTTGTGTTTAGATGAGATTTTTCATAAGGAAATTGTGCGTTTATTTCCATGAGTTTTTAAGGTTCTATGTTCTTTCTTTTCTTGTAATTCATCGCATGATTTTTCATAACATTTTATTTGCATGCTTTTAATTTTTAACCTTAGTTATAAATGCATGGATGGTTTTTACTTTTGTTTATATATATATATATATATATATATATATATATATATATATATATATATATATATATATATATATATATATATATATATATATATATATATATATATAATTTATTTTTTGTTTTATCTATACGTAGAAATAGTTTTTGTTATTCAGTGTTTATAGCTAACGTTTTTCCATCGTTTTTTCCCTTCCCTTTTTTCACAACTTTTTTCTTGACATTCCGATTTTCACGTCACTTTTGTACAAAACATCACATTCATACCTTCATTCCTTTTATTTAAAAAAAAAAATGCTTTCTCCTCCATACGCTCGCTACCTCTTATCACGCACACTATACATTCTCCTTTGTATCCTTTTCATTTTATATTTTTCCCTTCCCAATTTTCTTTCTCTTTTTCTCTTTTTTTTTCTGTTTCCTCTCCCTTTCTCTTGCGTGATGCCAAAATGGAAATCGAAATTGCAAATACAGCGAAGGGACGAACCAACGTGGAATTACGTGAGCAGTTCATTCTTGCGGAAGGCGTGTCACAGAGTATGACTCCATTCAAGGCGAAGAGAAGCCCCAGCAGTTCTGTATCGAGCCAGTCCGCATCTGCTGCCCAACAACGGTCCCAGTCTTTGACTGGCAGCTCGGGACCCATTATTAAGGTCTGTCTTCATTGTCACACTTCTCAACTCTCATCATAAATTCACAATTTTTGGGTAATCTTGGTGAATGGTTCGCGTCTCATTAATTTCAGTCTTTTCTTTTTTACTTTATCTCAACCTCGGTGTTGAACTTACGAGCATATTTAGTAGTCTATTTTAGTTTTCCTTAAATATTTTCTTAACCTTTCACTAATATTGATTTTGTAGTTATTTAACGTGCACGTTAGTCATGATTTCGACAAAATTTGGAGCAAGAGGCAAACGATGACATTCAAAGGTATGTTTGGTAAGAAATTTTATTTTTTTCTTATTCAGAAGGCAAACCACTCTAGATGCTTTTTCTTATAGTACAGAGTAAGCAACATTTTCCCCTCCCTTTTTTTTCACTTAAGCTCATTGGCATAATTTTTTTTAAAAGTTTAATTTTAGCTAAAACTTTTGCCCACAGCGCATATCCTCATGGCGGAGTTGTTGCCCATTTTTGACCAAATTCGACATTTCGAAGGCTCAGGTAGTGCCCCTTTAGCGACTGTTCGTATGGGGGCTGCAGTGGGGTCTATATTTCAGAGGTCAAATTTGTCAGATACTTTGGTATGAAATGATAAGCTGTGTGTCAAGAATGGTTGGCTTTGTTGGTTTGATCTGCTTGTTTTTAGAGCTAATTCTTTCATCCCCGATCCCCCCCCTCTGCCCCTCCCTATTCTTTAATTAACACGTCTGCCCTTTTGGATATTTTAAATCTTATTTTTTTTTTTTTAATTTTCCCATTTACCCTATATTGATATCTTTTTAAATATTTTATCTCGCGGCTGTTCTAGATGGAGAAATGATACTAACAAATCTCGTTTGTATGCATTTTCATAAATTAATTACCATTACCATTGTTGCTTCTGTTTTAGAAAATACTTTTTATTTGGTATTGTGACAAAGATTGCTGATGTCACGTGTGTGAAGTTTTCGTATATAATTTTTACTGCTTGCTTCATTGATAAGAAATTTATGTATAAGTACTCTTGTGTTATTTATCAACTTTGTTTTCTAATAACTCGTCGTGGTTTGTCTCTATCCAAGCTCCCTTTCCTGAGTCGGAATCTTTATTTTATCAAATGGTGGACGCATATCATCAATTGGTAAGTTTATAAGGAAATTTATTATTCCCAAATTTCTCTGAAGATGTTTTTTTTTTTTAATATATCATCATTGTCATATTCTTTAAATAACAATTGAATAAATATCATAATTAAAATTTAGGACATAATTTCTAAATAATAAAAGGTAAAGATAGTTTGGATATATATATATATATATATATATATATATATATATATATATATATATATATATATATATATATATATATATATATATATATATATAATATATATATATATATATATATATATATATATATATATATTATATATATAACACCTATAACACACACAGTTGGTCACAAAATACATTGAATGTATTTAAATACTAAACATAGTTATTTTAATACGTAAATATTTTTTAATTAATATAAACCGAAATATTAGGCACATTACGAGTTCTCTTATGTTTCATGGTTTCTGAGAAATGAATCCAATTTTCAAAGATATTTAATTGAAAGAAACCGTCTTTTGGGAGTTAGTGATTCCCGCAAATGAAAATAATGTCTCTGATTCCGTAGATGGCAACATTTTATAGAGCACTTTTATTTGATAAAAGGTGGAGAAGGAGAGGTGCCAGCATCTTCCAGGGTGGAATTAAATGAAAATTAGTGGCCAAATTATTATAATAATCAATTAGTCAATCGATATAATTGATTAGCCTTTTCAGCTTAAGATTTTATAGAACTTACACAGGGAAAGAAACAGACATATTGAACTAGAAATATTTGTATGGATAAGGAAATGATTTATATTAAGTTTTATTTTATAATACTACCTATAGAATATCATACAATTTGAAATAAAATATTCACAATATGGAACAGCTGCAAATAATTGATGTTATTAAAAAAGTAATTTTCTTGGGTTAATGCAAAATTTACCAACCACTGTTTGAATAAGGCAATCATAATTGTCAAATACAAAATTTTCTGCATACACATCATAGCCAGACCGTTTAACCTGTCCTCTCTCATGTACTTCGCAGCCAAGTCTTGATCTTTCGCAGAGTACTGAAAGAGCACTCTACTGTACTGTTGGTGAATGGCTGGACGAGTAGTATCAGCAGTCTTTTTTTCGTCGCCGGAAATAAAGGTTCAGTCTCCTTTATGACTTGGGAGACGACAAGATAGTTTAGTTCTTCACTACTCAGTTTCTTGTCGTCCTTCCAAATTTTGTACCTACCAAAGATCCAGCTCTGCTTCTAGGCCATCTAAATGGTAAAAGCTGTCTTTTTTCTTTAATTCATCGATTGTCATGAGTAACATTTGGAAAGGACGTAAATATGTCAATGCAAAGGCAGGTTTATTTTGTGTAGAATACCGTAATTCTCAAGAAGAGGTTATATAGAATCCAGATACGGAATTATTAAAGATCTTCTCCAGAAATCTGTGAGATTTGTTGCTGAATGGTTGCTGCTGCCTACCAACAATATGTTCTATATTCAGATACAGTAACATTATCTCGTCGATTATATTAGCTTCTTTTAACACTTCACCGCTGATTTTGTCTTTATCCTTACGATGGTGCCTAATAATTTCCACAATGCGTTGAATGTGCTGCGAGGTTTTGACGATATCCAAGGTCTTGGACTGGAGAGCATTCACAACTGGCTCTAACACCGCAAATTACCACAGCCATGATGAATGACGACTTACATGTCACTCAATGCACCTGAAAAGTTCTTTTTCTTGTGGCGGCATTTCCTTTAATGGAAAGGGTTTCTAACGCTTGTATTATTTGTACAAAGAGACTCCTTAAACACTCGGATACACTTGTGTTTTCAAATCATCTGGTCTGGCATAAGCTTGGGATGTTTGGTATTATTTTTCTTCTCAAGACCGACTCGCGGAAAACGTAATAATATCCTTTATAGTCCCCACAGTATTGTGGATTTCAGGTATTGTATTCAAATCATTTACTACCAGATTGTTTGTGTTAAGAGTAATGTAAGAACAATGCTTTTTAATACTTTTCCCGTAATATTGCTTGGACCCCACATAGTGATTCTCACGAATGGGAATAATCTCTCTGGTTCCGAAGACCAAAGATGGCCTTTTATTTACTCCTCTCCATCTGTATCAGTGTGATAGAAGCCCAATCACTCAGTGTGATGTACTTTGTAGTCCCTTAATTAAGGACCTTGGCATCTGGACGAGAAGATGTAATGGTCTCTTGAGAAGTAGTAAAAATAATTTTTTTTTAAATTAATATTTCATCAGTAAAATAGTAGCAGAAACACTAGTTAATGGTAGTGTTATGAAGACATTTTAAGTTGTAGAATATAAAGTATTAGGATGAGAGTTAGAGTGGGTATTCAACAGATTCGAAATTAAACAATAGACCACGAATATTATCTAAGTTAATAGAAAGCCCTCTATGGCCACCCTAACGTGTAACGAACAATACGAACCTTTTAAGCAATCACAACACACGCACACACAAACTCTCACAAGCAGGAATGAGTACCTCCCAATTTTAACTTCGACGAGTAAACTTTGTATTTAAATATAGTTAACATTGTATTTTAATTCCTATTAGTATATGTAACTTCATTAAGATTGATATTTTTTTTATAAATATATATCTAAATATAAAAACATTTAAATACATTTATAATTATTCTGCCCAACTTATATATATATATATATATATATATATATATATATATATATATATATATATATATATATATATATATATATATATATATATATATATATATATATATATATATATATATATATATATATATATATATCTATATTTTCCTATTTTATTCTGTACTTTTTTTATCTTTCTATATATGGAAAAGCACCTTACACACTTAACAGTAACGAGCATTAGTAAAAATTAAGAAAAAAAACAACTAAATTCATGGGTTTTTGAAACTCATTTCGTTTATAAAAGGATCGTTTCTCATTCTTTATTTTCGATCACTTTCATTTTTATACTGCTTTTAACTTATTATTTAAGTTATTAAAATATGTAATCTATAAGATGCTATATATATATATATATATATATATATATATATATATATATATATATATATATATATATATATATATATATATATATATATATATATATATATATATATATATATATATATATATATATATATATATATATATATATATATATGGAAATAATTCTTCATGCTTGCAGAGTGTTATGTTTTTGAAATGATAGATAATTCTCGTAGATAACTTTAGCATAATCTGTTGGTCATTTTAACTTGACCTTTAACAACAACTGCTCGAAGTTTCAATTTCAATATCTTTAATGCTCTGGAGTTTAGATTAGTGATTATTTTAGCAGTCTTTTCATTAACATTGACAAATATACAGATTTTACCTGGAATATTAGCATCTGATAGACACCATATTCATCACTACTTTAGATAAACTATTTGAATCATCAGTGAAAATATATATTGAAAATATTCTTTCAAATTTTTTTACATGGGTTCACAACTAAATTTTTTCTTTTGTTTTTCGTAATGAATAGGTACGAGAAAGAACCGCTAAAAGTGTGGCTATGGGTAGACCGTCCATAGGCGGAAAGTCCGATGCGTCTTACGGTGGTGATGAAGGCAGTAATTTCAGACTTCATAGTGGTGGAAGAAAAGGCTATACTCCCAGATCGTCAGGTGAGTTAAATAATTTTCAGTGTTAATTTGATTTGCGTTGTTTAAAAACATAAATAAATTTAAAGATATTTACAATTCTGAATCTCTTTTGTTTTATGTCATCATCAGACAGCCGTGGTGGCAGTAGACCATCTTCCCGTACAAATTCGCGACCCCCTAGTCGTGCCGGCTCTGACTTATCTTTGGACTCGTACGACGGTAACAGGTCCGGTTCCATGAGGCGAACGCCTTCCTTCACTGGCTCATCGAAGGGAACATCTAGTCAAAATGTCCAGAGATCTTCATCCCTAAGGAAGGTGAGAAGGATATTATCAATTTCGTTTGAGTGCTTTTTATAACATCTGCTCTCTTTAATTAATTATCATCTTCCATTAAGCAATATACTAATTAATATTATAATAATAATCAATTAGTCAATCGATAAACCGTTATTCTTTTGAAATGCAAACTTACAAAATTATTTTACAATTTTATTTATCAACAAAACTGAAATGGGCTTCTGGGGAGACGTTTTCCTCCTCTAATAATAATAATAATAATAATAATAATAATAATAATTTTGACTTTGTGATAACTAACTGTGAAAAAAGATTTCACATTATCTATGCCGTAGTTTTTAAGGGAAATAATAATTGAAAAGAAACAATAAATAACGCCCAAGATGATATTGAGATTAACAATTTTAACATTTTATTAAAGGTTTACTAAGGGGGAATTGATTTTGTTAACTATAACTTTATTAACTTTCCGTAGGGATCTGCTCCCGTTAAGCACAACGTTTCAACTCTTAATGGTAGTACTTCTAGGCTTGGTGCAAGCACATCACGGTAAGTTTAACATGATCCTTATTATAAGTTAAATAGGCATTAATCTATATTAGTTATGCGTTTTTAGTAGCTTTATAATTTTTTATTCAGTATGTATAGGAATTTAGTTTCAACATTATTTGAATCAGATTTTTATTTTTTTTGTTCAAAAGAAATTTTTTTGTGTAGGACATTTTAATTTTAATTTTTTTTTTCTTTATTCTTCATACTTAATATCTGAAATCAGTTCAAGAAGTTTAAGTCGTTTAAACACGTCCGGACCATCCGGCATCCCAAACACCAAAAGGTAAAAATAGAAAGAAAAAAAAAATACACAAAAAATAATGCACAAATTTGCTCTTTTGTAGCTTTTGTTAAATTATTTAGTTATATTGGCTATTGGTAAAACTCTACTTAGGTGGGTGGTAATAGGCATATATTTATTTCTTATTTTCTTATCTAGTGAGACATGTTCATTTCTGGCCTCCTATATATATATATATATATATATATATATATATATATATATATATATATATATATATATATATATATATATATATATATATATATATATATATATATATATATATATATATATATATATATATATATATATATATATATATATATATATATATATATATATATATATATATATATATATATATATATATATAATATATATATATATATATATATATATATATATATATTATATATATATTTATTTTTTAAATTATTTAAAATAAAAAAAATTCTTTTTTTACTTTTATTAAATCAGTCTTTAAAAATTTTGTTTAAACTATTAGCATTTAGATTACTCCTAGTATTCTATTAATTGTAGTTAATAAACGTAGTTAGTAGATATATTAGTATATATATATATATATATATATATATATATATATATATATATATATATATATATATATATATATATATATATATATATATATATATATATATATATATATATATATATATATATATATATATATATTAAAATTGTTGAGCTTGAGCAGGGAAATATTAATTTTGTTAATTTTTACGATGGTGTTTAAATTTGTGAATCGAATGGGTTTTTCTATTCTGAATTTTATTTCTATTTGTTGTATTGTGTCTTTTGGCTTATTTTAAAGGCTCTTCTCAGTTTTGCTTCCTCAGATCTTTTTCAAAGTGAGAGATGAGTGATAAAGTTCTTCTTAATATTTGTACATTTTCATATTAATTGCTTTATGCTATTTTAAAAGGTGAAAGGTGTGAAAATATGAGGAGTGGAGAAACATTTGTCAAAATGGTGTTGAATGGTCAAGATCATCTTTTAAATGTAATTAGTGCAACTTTTTCATTCTCATAAAACATTTTTTCTTTATAAATCTATTAAAGAAAAACCATATATATATATATATATATATATATATATATATATATATATATATATATATATATATATATATATATATATATATATATATATATATATATATATATATATATATATATATATATATATATATATATATATATATATATATATATATATATATATATATATATATATATATATATATATATATATATATATATATATTGCCCCTAATGCGCAGAAAGTGGCTTTAAGAAAATTTTTAAGATTTGAAATTATGAATGTAAAGATAACGTTAGTAAATTGCATATTTCTATTTTTATAGAATATTTTTAAATTTAAGTTTTGGAAGATGTTCCAACAGCCCATCAGGATTTATCATATTTAAAATTTAAAATAATAAAAATAGAAAATTTACACCACAAATAAAGCTATTTATGCATTTAAAATTTTGTATATTTTACTATGGAAATTAACAATCAGAATTTGCTCTTCGGAGCTGGTACCCTTCCTTGGTAAACATTTTCCTTTTAGCCTTTCAACATCAACCTTCCCCTCCCCCTTCTGAAAGCTTGCACTCATTCAACCAGTTCCGAAAAAGAGGGTCATCTCAAACCCTCATTATAATATCGCTTAAACTCTTGTATTTTCCAAAATTTTCGAACTTGCCCTTTACATAAGGATTAGAGCCCTAAGCCTTCCAATTTGATCTCCCAGCTGGTCAGTATGGGTGGGGAGCATTCTACTTGTGATCTTTTCCTTTTCTGACTGGTAGTTCTCTGCATTTCAGTGAATCTTTTCCTCATACCCTGAACGTTTCAGAAGCTTTGAATAGAAACTGGCACAAAACTTTCGTTTTTAAACTTCCCTCTCTCTCTCTCTCTATCTATTCTTAACAGTGTCCGTTTGTTAATTTACTTTTGATCATTACGTAACAGATGTTGTACAGTACAACCATTCACCATTTAGATTTAGAAATTGATATTACTCCAGGTTCTGACCAATTTCCAGTCGTTTTTTTTTTCTATTTTTCATTAATAGCCCTCACTTATTTCATCAATTATTCACATGTCGTCAACTCCACTATTTTTACTACTCATTTTTAAAGGCGTACCAGCCAACGGCAGTTTCCGGATTTTAGGAAAATTACACTGGAGCAACTGACTCGATTTTTCTCACATTTAAGAATTATAATTTTCTTTTTTGAGTGTACTTGGAAGGATCACACGGTTCTCTCTTAAAAAAAACACAAGCATCTAAGAGGTTGGATTACCTGAAACCCCTTCAGAATTACTTTCACACTACCCTATTTGTTTGCTCTTAATTATAATGTCGTTCACCCTTGTTTCGAATATGTTTCAAAAATCTTGAGTGATTATGATGACAAATTGCTCTTCTTGAAGGGTAGAGTCCAGGCCATTTCACTTTATCATTTTTTCTGTCATTTCGGTCTCTACAATCAATATCTGCTCGTCGAACTGTTGCATCACTCTCCTTTGACCATTTTTATCGAACGGAAATTACCCTTCTGAATTGTCCAGTCCCCTAGCACTCCTCATTAGAGGAGGTATCATGTCTTTCGTTACAGTAAATTTTCTCTGTTCAGCTCTCTAATCTTAGACTAAACCGCAGTCCTCATTTTCACATGTATTTAACTGATAAAATCTGAGTTATCCTTCATTCAATTATCTCCACCAGCCTTGACTTGCACCTTTTAAAACTCTGTGTATAAATGCATATCTGTATTTGATTTCATGCATATTTGGATTTTTTTCTTAACTGTGATTTGTGTATATGTGAACTTCTGAGTTAACCCTACAGAGGGGACCAAAAAAAATCAACTGGAAAGATTATATAATTGAGAGATCTGAAGTCAAGGGGTACAGTGACATTTTTTGGATAAATTGAGTTGTATTAAAATGGATAGTTAATATTTATAAAATTTTGGTCGCCAAGAGATATGTGCGCCTCTGCCAGGTGCCAAGATCACGTGAGGGAAAAATTAACTTTAAATTTTCTAGGCTATTTTAACTTTAAACTTTATTTCTCAAAAACTAGCTTTTTGTCATTTAAAACCCCTTGGTTTCTGACTTCCTCAATATGATATTGAAATTTTTAATATATATATATATATATATATATATATATATATATATATATATATATATATATATATAATATATATATATATATATATATATATATATATATATATATATATATATATATATATATATATATATATATATATATATATATATGTTAGACAAAATATGGAAACCCCTTTAGGAAATGCAAAAAGTTATTTCTGAATACGGTGTGTAAATACCTTTCGCATTCATAATAGCCATATTTCTTCTAGGAATTGATAAATGTAAATCCTAGATAGTGGTTAATGGTTTGTTATACCATTCCTCATGCAAAACTAGACCAAGTTTGTGTAGAGTTCCGTACCCTTGACCACATAGGCTTTATGATGCTAATGTCTGACGTTTGTAAGGGCCAGGGAAGACGTGAAACCTCATTTGCATGCTCGTCAAACCACGACGTTACAACATAAGCTGTATGAATTGGAGCTCTTTCATCATGATAAATGGCTCCACCTCAAAAAAAAATTTGTGAGAACCATTGGATGAACCTGATCGCCGAAAATGCGTTCATAATCCCCGAGTTTTTTTTTTTTTTTTTTCCGGGCATGTTGTTGATGTCTTCAGAATACAAGATATAACTGCCGAAATCATGACGGTAATTTCTCCATGCTCATTTATGGCATAAATAAATTCGGCTGGAGGTTAGGAACAATGTGAAGATTAATTCATCAGACTAAAGGATTGTCTTCCATTGGGAGGTAATCCAACCCTTATGAGTGTTGCACCACTCTCTCCTCTTTCTGGCATTCACATTGTTAACAAAAGGTTTGTCGATTGCAGCGCGTCAGTGAATATTCAACCTAAAGAGTTCTAACCTTACTTTTTTTTTGTGCTATCATGGTTTAAAAGACAAATATTCATCTCAGAGCTAAATTTTACATCTGTTATTTTCTTATATTTGATCACAATCCTCCTCAATGCTCGTCCGTTTTTGTCACTTACGTCCACGCTATTATTTATCGAAAGATGTTTTTCAGGAAGTGCAATATGCACTCATAACTTTGGATACGGTACCTCAAGATAACCCCCCCCCCCCCCCCAAAAAAAAAAAAAAAAAATGTCAGTTTGCTCACAGGCGCACCTGCTAGTCAGACACTAACAATGTCTTTTTCAAAATCTGTAAAAGTTTGGACATGGCTCACTTGTAACAGCAGAGAATTTCTACCACAAAGGCATCAAGTAACTGACGCATCCTACCGACGTTATATGTTAACTCTCACACGTGACACGAGTGTTTGTGTCACCATTTTTGATTTTGGATAGTACACGTCATATTTGCAGATTCATTCTTTATGCCCATATTATTGTCCAATCCATATATATATATATATATATATATATATATATATATATATATATATATATATATATATATATATATATATATATATATATATATATATATATATATATATATATATATATATATATAATATAATTTTTTTTTTGTTTTTGTTTTTTTTTTAACTTGGTTTTCAACACGTTTCCATCGATTGTGATTCAGATTATACGCGCCAACGTTGTCTAGTGTTCTTAAAGAAAAAGGTGTTAGGTAATGAAATAATACTTGTTCATTATTTTGATGATGATGTTGTTGTTGTTGTTGTTGTTTTTTTGTTCTTGCTCTTGTTTTCTTTACATATTTTAATGATGATAATGTTGTGCAATACTCGCCACGACCCTTCCAAAACCTTTTATTAACTTTATAATAGCATGAATTCTTTTTAAGTTGTTGTTATCTATAAAAAGTTTGTTTGTTGCGTTTTATTTTCCACTAAATTTTTTCCCTTTTTTTCATCGTGTTTTTATTTTTAAACAAAATTGGGTTGAAATATTTGACTTGTTTCGTCTTTTTGTAAATCCTCCTTTGACTTGACTTTACTTTTCTTCCTATAATACTCCTTCCTCTTTTGACTTAAACTTTTTTTTTTTCCTCATAAATATTTGACGTGCAATTTTCCTTCATAAATTTCAATTTGATTTATATATTTTTACTTTTTCCTTCATAAATCCAGTTTGATACCTGTATAAATCCTAGTTTGACTTGCCTTTTTCCCTCATAAATCCACATGGGACTCAATTTTCCCTTAATAAATCCTTTTTTGCAATGCATTTTTTTTCCTCATAAACGGTCCGTAGTAGCATGAAATAACTTTGTTTAATATTTTTTCAATATATATATATATATATATTATATATATATATAATATATATATATATATATATATATATATATATATATATATATATATATATATATATATATATATATATATATATATATATATATATATATATATATATTATGTGAAGTAATCAACCATAACTCCATTTTCACTTTAACTTATTTAAATTATAATAATAAGTAACTGTGGGTGTCGAGCAGTCGCTCAATATGTCTGCCTCATTTTTTCAAGAAAAAATAAAAAATTTTAAAACTATAAATAGCATAATTTTTTTTATACCATTCATATAGAAAAAGGTTCTATGTCAATTGCCCTTTATATATATTTGTACTTAAAATTCCAGGTTAAATAAGGAACTATTTTTATATTATTAAACTAACAGTGTATGGTTGTTCACCTCTCAAGTAATACTCATTGTATTCCATTTTGCCTCCACTTCTGCAACATTTTTTTTTACTTGTTTAAAACTTGTTGTTTTTCTTATACATTTATTGCTTTTTTTCAAGAATGTTTTTGACCTATGGAAACACTTTCTTTTTCTCTATTGCAAACGGATTCTATTAGAAGTAAAGAATGGTCTATGTATGTTTGTGTATATAATGTTCCATTTCTTATTCCGTTTTTAAAAAGAGATTTAACCATTCTTCTTCTTTCCTCTCTAAATAGGACTCGGATTCCCGTTCTTACTGGCAACTCCAACTTCGATAGGTAAAACTTTTATTATAAACGATTGTTATCGATGTGTGGTATTTTGTTCATTTATTATTTTTTATTATTATTATTATTATTATTATTATTATTATTATTTCTAGAAGAATATTTTTATTTGCTTTCATTATTGTTTTGTCTGGTTTTCTTTTCTTTCTTTCGTTTCATTTTTATTATTATTTATTTGTTTGAACTGAAAAGGAAAGTGCATTTTTTGTCTTTAAAGTTTTATCAACTTGCATGAATCTCTCTAAGTTTTAATTTATATTTCGCTATTTTATTATTTTTTTATTTTTTTACTTTTGCTTAGTGTACATTAAATTTTTTTTTTGTATTTCAATATATTTTTAATAGTCCGTATATATATATATATATATATATATATATATATATATATATATATATATATATATATATATATATATATATATATATATATATATATATATATATATATATATATATATATATATATATATATATTATATATATATATATATATATATATATATATATATAATAATATATTATATATTTTTTTTTTTTTTTTTTTATTTTTATATTTTTATTAATTATAATATTATATATAAAATTAATAATTTATTAGGTAAAATTAATATATATTATATATATATATATATATATATATATATATATATATATATATATATATATATATATATATATATATATATATATATATATATATATATATATATATATATATATATATATGCGTATATTTAATACTTTGACTAATATGTATAGTACATAAATATGTATATATATTTATATGTTTATATATATATATATTTTGTAAGAGAGTATGTTGAGAAAGTGTTGCTAATATTACAGATCTCGAACTTCTTCCACAACAAGTTTATCATCTAACCATTCCGCAAGCAAAATACCTATTTTAAGGTAATTGGTGTTGTTGTGTGTTTGTGTATGTGTGCATGCGTTATTCGGTAATTATGA
Source organism: Armadillidium nasatum (assembly GCA_009176605.1). Lineage (NCBI taxonomy): Eukaryota > Metazoa > Arthropoda > Malacostraca > Isopoda > Armadillidiidae > Armadillidium > Armadillidium nasatum. The sequence continues at coordinate 4,173 of SEYY01019191.1, read as the reverse complement.
TGTGTATATATTCAATTCTTATTCATAATGAGAAGGTTGGGTAGGCATTGACAACAAATTAACAATAACTTTTGTATTCCTTCTCAAGTAACTAATTATTATCTATTCTTATGAGTACTCGTTAACGGTTTTAATATCTTTGTGAATGTTATTTTGTTGTGTAGACGTGTAAAAGGATTTTGTCATGCTTATTAACTTCCTTTTTCTTTAACCTTAACTCAACAGACCCAAAACGTCAACGCCAAACCAGTCCTCAAGTAGTAAAAATATATCGACAATTAACAGGTAAAACATTAAACATGTTGAATTTGTTCTTTCTCTTTTTGTACTTTTATTGTTTACCAATTGTGGTTCTTGTTGAATAATTGTTTTCAACAGTTGTTTCGGTTGTGGTTTTATTATTTGTTATTGTTATTTATTCTTATTACTATTTGTTTTATTAGTGTAGTTTGAAAAAACCGTTTGTTAATGTTTGATTGATTTTTACATTCTGAATTTTGTACTCTTCTTTCTGCTTTAATTAAGGTTACCGAAAATTTATGTAAATAAAAATTTTTTTTTTTTTTAATTTTTTTCCCTTATCAGTTGCACGTTGATGGCGTCTTTTGTTGTGCGTGTTTTTTTTTTTTTTTTTTTTTTTTTTTTTTTTTTTTTTTACTTCACAGAGTTGTAAAAACCTTGGAGTAATTTACTTTGGATTTCTTCTTCATTGAATTTTTCTTACAGGAAAATAAAAATCTTGCCTTAAAAAAAGGGAGGCAGGAGAAGGTTTGAAGAATCGTACGTTGGGCAATTATTTTTATTATATTATTATAATTATTATTGTTTTTAAATTTTCAGGACTCGAACTCCGTCAGGCTCAAGTAGCGGCGGGGGCACGAATTTATCACGGGAGAAGTCCGGGGGTACTGACACCCCTACCGGAATCTCCAGAAAAAGTGGAATTTCAGAGACAAGGAGACGAATTTAAAGCAAAATAGGATCTTTAATTCTATATTTCTAAAATTATTATTATTATTATTATTATTATTATTATTATTATTATTATTAATATTAGCATGAAGAGATTTTTTCTTATTTAAAGGAAATGTGAACATATTTTTCGATATTAAAACTTTTAAAAAGTAATATATTAAAAAAAAAATGTAGATGTTCCATCCTCTTTTATCATCTCATAATTTATAAATATTAAATATTTCACTCAACATTTCATCCTTATGTGATAATGTCATAGTATATATATATATATATATATATATATATATATATATATATATATATATATATATATATATATATATATATATATATATATATATATATATATATATATATATATATATATATATATATATATATATTATATTTTTTTTTATATATTTTTTTTATTATATTTATTTTTAATTTATTATAATTATTATTATTTTTATTATTATTATTAATTATTATTATTAAATATGGTCCAAATTTCTAATATATAAATGAAAGATTTAAGATTTTGTTTGCTTAAATTAATTCGATGAAAATGTTTATTTACCTTTTTTTTATTTTAATATGTTGCAATAAATTTGCTTTACTAAATCATAACATTTAAAATGTAATATATTTAAATTATTATAATAATTATCATTATTATTATAACTCTTAATGGTGCTTATATAGTCAGTTTAGAGTTTTTATAAAGTGAAGGATGAATAAAGTTTTGAGAAATTGTTTTGTATATATGGATAGGAATAAATAAATGTGTGATATAGAAAGAGAGTTAAAATAGAATTATTACATTGGAGAAAAATGTGAAAGTTATTTCAAATGAAATGATAAAACAAGGTAACTTTTATGCATTGATTTGTCATCACAAAAAGAAATTCTCTCGAGAGAAGGGCAGGTAAAAAGGTTCTGGGGTAAATGCAATTGACATCTTGCATTAAAGTTCCTCTTTTTCTCTTGACGAAGAGTTTATTTTTGTCATAACTTAACAATGCATTTTTTTTTTCTCTCAAAAGTAAGGGAAATCAGTCCTTTCTCTTTTATTTTTTATTACGTTGTGAATGTTTGTTAAATTTTGTAAATTATATAAAGTTTAACACGTTAAGTGTTATTTAAAGCAGTTTTCAAATTGATTACGTATATATATATATATATTTTGTATTTGTCTTAAGTCAAAATACTAATGCTTGAATAATAAATAATGTGAATAGTAAATTCTTTTATTCACACCTTTTAAGTAGTGAATTTGGATTCAAATGTATTTCATTCTTTTGTTTAGGTACACTTTCGTTCTATTAAAGCTTTCGGACCAAACTTCATTTTACATGAATGAATTTTAGTATAAGAAAGACCATTCTTCTCTACCTTTTTATTGTGGTTTTCTCTCGGTACCGTTATCACAGATGCACACACACTGCCGACCGTCCAGGTTTACCTACGCTATGTATCAAACGTCTTTCAAAAAAAAAGACGCTTTCGTACATTCTTGCATTTTCCTCAACTACCCTCTGCTTAAGCACATATCCAACTCAGACTTGGATTGCTCCCTATCTTGTATTTAAACTTAGTTTCTCCATAGTGAAAAGTTGTTTCACACTTCCGCCTTACGTTTTGCATAACAATGAGGCAAGGCTTAAATTGGCTCTGCTACCTTTGCCTTTTTTTCTAGCCAAAGATGCAAAATAAAACTACCCTTAACTAGTGCACCTGGCAACTTTAATAACGACTCAAAATCATTCGAATAAAATTGTCATCCTTTGAATTCAGCCACACCAAAACTACTGATTTTTCAGCTTTGGAAAAATTTTTTAATAAAAAGTCACTTAAACGGTCCCGCAATCTTCCAACAAAACTAAAAGAATTTCCCTCACGATCATCATTCTACTTAAATTGAAAGAACACCTACTGTACTCTAATTACTCAAAAGTGCCAACTACCAATACGAATTCTTCTCATTCTAACATATTCCTCTTTGGGCAGCACCAGTTATTAAAGTCTGATAGATGCTCTAGCGAGTACTTGACACGAACCCAATGGACAGATGAGAAGAACCCCACAACAGTAATTGACATTTGCAAATCATTCAATAGGTTAATGCTATATCTCAGTTTCAAATATTTAAAACTAATTTCCAAACCAGATATTTCAAATTTAATATCAAAAGCACCAACAAAGCAAGATTTTTCTTTGAGAGAAACTAAATCAGGTACATCATAACAAATAATATGCAGAGAGCTCAAATTTATATGAGATTCTGCAATTTTAGGGCTAGTATAACAGCTGTACTCAGATCTAGTACCTATAGATGCTAATATTTTATTATCACTATTGTGAATATCAAATTTACGATTATAATCACTATCAACATCATTATCCTCAACGGGACTGACATAGCTACAAATAACAGATAATTTAGTTTTGCACTCAGGAGGAATGCTCAACAAGTCATGCACTGGCCAATTAACAAAATTGTTAGATAAAAATTGGGGCCCATTCTCCCAGAAATCTTTATGATCATTGATTTTTTTAAATGTAACACCTTTTGTCAACAAATCAGCAGGGTTACTATTGGTATCAGTGTACTTAAAGAAAATAGGTACCTTTAAATTCAGAAATTAATTCCTTTTTAGCTAGCACAATATCTTAAAGCTACTTTTTACCATTTTAGACATACACTTAGGGTTATTCGTTAATAACCAAGATAGTCCTACTTGAGAATTGTTGAAGAAAATATTGTTTATTCATTATTTTTATAGAGCATTTTTTTTTATTTAGCTACTATTTATCATGTAAAGAATAATCTGGCAACTTGGCCATCTTCATTTTTGTTGTTACTAACCAAGCAAGTATGTAACATAGCCTATGATATTTTTCTTTTCTCTAAGTAAACATGTTATATTACAAAGTGTTTTATTTACTTCGAATGGGTTGTTAATTAAACTAAACTAAAAGATTTACTTTAACATGGCAGCAGTCCGTAGTTTGAAGTTAGTTTCTTATTAGCAAGCCCAGTTTGAAGTAAAGTAAAGAGAATGGAAGAATCAGGCCTAGTACACAAAATTGATCCTCTTCATGGCAAAAGAAATTGGGATGATTGGAAATATCTTATACAGATAAAGTTAAGTGGTATTCCAGATGCAACAGAAGCAATCAATGGAAAATTAGAAAAACCACAAGAACCCAGAA